>VDFB02003632.1:0-25228 GCA_007258455.2 Sequoia sempervirens | reverse complement strand
TGTAAGGTAATGAAAAGGATGTGATGTAATATTTATCATTGGTGAACCTTGTGTGGATATGGATCCATATCAGACGTTATTCAAAGTATTGTATTTATTTAAGTGAATGGTTCTTATTGATGGTTTATATATATGCTTCGTCATGGATTAGATTTGGCTTTCATTCTTTATCATTGATGTATGGCATTAAGTTTCGTAATGTAGCCTCGTGTACCCCAAGGGACGTAAATGATATTGGGTTTGTTTAAATGAATTTTCATGTCATAACTTTTGTGCATCTCATGCATGTTAGTTTTACTTTAAAAAAAAAAATTGTGTGGTAATCGTTGCCTTAGTTGTCCTTTGGGGTTCGCACGATGGGGCGTTACAACATGGTATCAGAGCATAGGTTCATACACTAGGCACTATGTGTGCTCACTTTGTAACCTTGCGCCTAGACCCTTGAGTCTTGTGTTTCACTTTTCTATTGTCATTGTTGTGAACTTGAGTTCTTCTGTTAGCTGGTGTCGGGTAGATGGTGCAGGAAACTGATGGGAAAGGATAGGACCCTCGGTGTAGTGCGCAATGCACCGATATCTTTCCTATCAGGGATGCACTATGGACCTTTGTATCGTTGTGTGATGTAGTTTCGAGTGCTGTGAACTTTTTGTGTGTGAATATGTCAAGCGTGCGTGGAATGTTCCCTTTTGTTGTCTTTGAGTGATGGATTATGTTTTTCCTGAATCTGTGAAGGTGTAAATTTTTTTATTTTTATTTCTTTTGTTGAAATTGTTGTGAGATATGGTGTTGAATAATGATTGAAGTAGAGTGTTTTGTGTGAAAATGATGATGTTTAATGAAAATATGTGCTTATGTGAATAATTATGCTACGTTTTATGGAAATGTGCCTTATCGAGGGTAAAGAACCCCCTTAAATGTTTAGTACTAATGTGTTATGTTTCCACCCTAGTTTGTGATTTTCAGGTAGTCGACTTCAAATCTTAAGGATGAAGGTAATTAATTGGCTATGTTTAACATGTTGACTTAATACGGTGTTTTCATTTGATTAGTAATTGTATTAATAATCATTTATGATGGTTCATTGATGAGCGTGTTAGAAGGACGATGTCGTATCACTCATTTGTGAGAGGCATACAACATTGCAATTCCCTCTACACTAGGTTGATTTGATATATATATGTTGTGCACAACGTTTGTTTGTATGCAGGATTGCAGGAACTAAGCCTCGATTCCACCTGCATTGTCAAGAAAGGGCGAGCATCCTAAACACCCAATGGGTCTGATGTGGAAAATAGGAGCTGACAAGAAGTTTCCTCAACCTAGTTTGTCATCCGTCTTTGTGGTTAGCAAATAAGTTTGGTTGCAACCCCGTCACCACTTTTGTCTTGGTATTTCTGGTTTGTTTACTGTTCATTGCTTCTTGACGACATTTAATTGATGATTTAATTTATGGTGATTGATGATAGTTTTGTGTGACCATGTTTATGTTTGAGCTCGACTTCCAGGAGTAAGTCAAAGCCTAGGGGGGGAGGATGTAGTGCCCCTACGCTTTTGGTCCTTCGTCATATTTGAGTAAGTGTGATTAGTTGATTTTTTTTGATATCTTGAGTTCGTGACTATATTATTTTCTGAATTATGTGATTTAGTAATATTGTTTGGCATTGAGTTAATTGATTAAATCAAAATAATTATAAGAACAATTTAATTTAATTAGGAAGTCAAAACGTTAGCTAAGCGAACTAAGTTATGAAATGATATTATGGATATTTGGCGGTTTCATTATTTCGTTTGTTGTCGGGTTAGGTGAGAACTCTAGTATTTTGATTAACCATGTTTAATCAAGCTAATTCAGTTAAAATTATTTTACTTGATATCTTAAACCAATGTTTCATTATAATATGTCTGAAGAGGTGTTATATCATGATAATGATTATTATTTATTAAATTAAAATTTAGAGATTAAAAGCTTATTGATAAGCAAATAAATAAAGAAAAATAATAATTTCATTAGATTTTAATTAATAATATGGAAAAGTGATTTAAGATTAAATATATATATATAATATATGATAAGTAGTTAATTACGATAAAACAATGGGATTTTGGAGATAAGATCTCAAACTAATGTAGGATTCAGTGAATAATAGAAAAAGATGGATTTAAGATATTTTTATTAATAGAATGATTTAAAGTAGATAATAGATAAGATTTCTAATGAATGGGAAAAGCATTTTAGAAATCATATAAAAAAAAAAAAAAAGATGAATTTGAGCCATGCAAGGCTTTAAACTGATTTCGAATTGGAAATGTGTGAGATTTTTCTAAAAGCATTCAGCCTTTGTCGTCTTTGAAGAGTTAGTTTTGGATTAAAAATAAAAGGGGATGGTTTTTCCTGAGCACGGGGGGGTTTGATTTTGGGTGTTCTGAGCAGATAGTGTGGTAAGTTTGGACAATAGAAGGATCTGCGTTCAGTAAATCCAATAGGAATATCCCATGGCAAAATAGATGGCAACAAAAAAATCTCCAATCCTCTGTTTCCGAGTACCTGCACAAGCAACAAGGTTTGGGGACAAAATTCAGATTGAATCAAAAATTGAATTCCCATAAATCAGTACAAATGTAGGTTCGTACAGAAAGACCGAATTCAATAAGTTGGGCTTCTATTCCTTAGAACCAATCGGTATTTAGATTCAGATTATCATTATTAGCACTTACCTCCATGGATTGAGAAGCATAGAATGGAAATCCAAGATAAATTTCATTTAAGTCTATCTGCAGGGGAGAAAGGCAGCGCAGGGTTGGTATCTGGATGCTTCACCGAATACAATGCGGGACAGAGTTCATGTCGGAAGGATTGAGATGGGCTAATGGTGGCGTAGAGATTGACTGATCTTGAAATAACGATGGCACCAATGTCGCTTGTTCGACTCCTATAGAGAGTATTCGACAATGCCTTGAAGCCTAGCGATGTGAAGAAGCTGAGTCGGCTGGTGATGAAATCCTTAAATCTAACGGCTTACGGTGTTTGGGGTAAATTGAAATCTATTTTCTTCATTTATTTATTTATTTATTTATTTTTTTCTGTGAACCGCCACTGTTGACATGGAAAGAGAAGAGCTCGAGAAGTTAAGGTCCAAGGAAAACGCAGCAGGGAAAAGACAAGGGGATCGACGTTGAAAAGAGGAAGAAGGCGTCTGTTTTGGAATCTTCAACGAACGAGGGCTCCAGGTTCCTTTCGAATTGTTTGCTTCTGGTTGTTTATTCTTCTGTAATACACTCTTGATTGCCATGTGTGAGAAATTGTATTCTCTGTGTGTGTGTTGAAAGAGGTATATAGGATTGGAAATTGTTTGTATGAGTCTTGGAATGCTTAAATAATCGCCCTGATTTCATTGTCAGTCTGTCACAGCGGCGCCCTTGAACATAATAGGACGTTTTAAGGTTTAAACAGTCTCTCTGATTTCATTTTCAACCTGTCCCAGCCGCGCACTGGAACATAATAGGAAAGTTTAAAGTTGTAAATAACCTGTTTGATTCTACTGATAATCTATCGCTGTTGCAGCACTTGAAAATAATTTTAATAAAACAAGAAGATGGCGATATTCCCAAATTCCAACAATCACTTTCTAATAAACTTGGCAATCTGTCACTGTTACAGCGTTTGAGTTGAGGCATTGTACAGAATTAAATAGCCTCCCTGAAAACCATTGGCAACCTATCACAGCTGCATCTGCTAGACTTGCAATAGTAGTAAATAAAATAATCGTTCTGATTTCATTGGCAGCCTGTCACAGCCGCACACTTGTACATTATAGGAAGTTTAAAGGATTTAATTTAACCTCTCTGATTTCATTGTCCACCTGTATGTTGCGCGCACCTAGAACAAGCAAAGCTTTCAATGGTAGGATGTGATGTAGGGTGTTTCACCATTTCAAATATTTTGAGAACTTCCTTGCAAAATCTATTTTTGTACCCATTCTACGATCAGCGCAGTCGGTGGAAGGACATCACCTTGAGGTATTATGTCAACCATCGCATGCCTTCCTTGAAGTTTTTTATTATCTCCATGCACCTCTTAATATTTTGGCCTTCTTCATCGCAGTCTTCTAATCGTTCTGTATCCTTGCTTGCCTCTACCCATCGCTCATTCTTGTTGCTTTAAGCATATGACCCTCTTCTTCTCATCTATGTTGATTTTCTGCTTTGGTATTAATCTTTATATTAATGTTTTGCGCTAGGTCTCCTTTAATCTGCACCATTGTATGTATTGTGAAGTTTATCAAAAGAAAATAATTTTTTGTATGCATATTTATATATATGTATTTATATATATGTGTGTGTGTGCGCGTGTGTCTCTATAGCGATTAAGATTAAAAGTTATTTGTTATATTAAATATGGTTGTATGGTTCCTAAAATAATTCTATAATAATTTTTATAGTAGAGTACAAATGAAATGTAGTGATTATTTTTAGAGGCTTTGTAATGAATAAATGAATCGTTATTTTATATATATAGTTTCCGCTAATTATCATTTAGTGTATTTTTTTTTATATACTTAAAAAAAAGGGTATTCGCTTAATAAGTAAAAATAAGTTATGTCTTTTAATTGTGATTTCTTTTAGAAAGTTCAAAATATAAATAGGCTTAGGTTGAAGTTGGGAAATGTTATTTAAAGTGAAAGGCGTTGAAATGTGTTTACAAGTAGTTTTAGAGCAGCTTTAGGTATTATTCATAAGACATTTTTTTGAGTTAAATATTATTGTCATGTATCATCATCAAATTTACTAACATACATCGTGGAATAAATAGTGCTTATGATATTGTCTCCTTGAGGTTAAACAGAGTCTTGCTTAGATCTAAATAGATAGATTCTCTTTTAATATCTATGCCTTTATAATCATCTAATAGTTGTTATGTTAATGTGTGTGTTTTCCATGGGAATGATGGGTCAGGTTGTGTACATTGGATTATGTGTTGAAGTTATGGTTGGTTAGTATAGTAGGTAGTATTTAATTATGGTCAGAGGGTAAAGTATTTTGTGTTTGGGTCAGTATATTGTTCAAAGATCTTATGTTGTGAGTTTCTTATTTGATATTGTAAGCTTTCTTGGAAAAGTGAATTTCATGGATGTTGTAGTTGCTTGTTCGTGTTGGTTATTATATGAATTGGTGTTTTATCTGTCGGGACTTTTCCTTGAGTTGATTTTGGTTGGGATCCTTTTGAATATCTTGAAGTCTTGGATGTTTTGATGAGTATGACCTTCTTAGTTTATTTTGATTTGGCGAGCTTTTATTCGTTGGGTTGGTGTTGAAGTTGGCTTGAAGTCCCGTATCATTGACAAACTCTTGTTGCTTCATTTTACCGTTGTTTGTGGGTTGTCATTCTTTTGGCTTCCAGAGGCTTGAGATTATTGTCAGTTGATGTTCTCTCTTTATGTGCCCTTGATGAGGCAAGTGTTTTGATATCATTTTAAAAGGGTTGTACATGAATTGTTGAGACATTGATTATGTGTTATAGCGAGATGGTTAATGCCTTGCGTAGTTTGGTCTTGAGATTATTTGTTTTTCGGTTACGATACAACCCTTGCCTGCTTTGAGATATGTTAGGGGTCATAGGGAGAGTGGCTCTTCGTGGGCGCCGGCGCCTCAGGATGAGGAAGGGCTCAGGATAACCCACGAAAGAGTAGTTAAACAAGTGATAACCTAAACAATAGAATTTAGAGGGTTGGGTAGTTTAAAAAACACAAGATAATAAAACATTGGATTCCTCGGCTATGCACTAGGGCTACCATAGACTAGTGATAGACTGAGAAGGCCATGGTCGGAAAAGTCATAGTCTCGTCCTCACGAGAGATTATCGGCTCCGCATTAGCTACCCTATGGTGCCGGCGCCTCAGTTAGGAGGAAGGGCCAGGAGATCCATAGATGGGTGCCGGCGCCTCAGTTGGAGGAAGGGCCAGGAGAATCCCATGAGAGCTATGCGATGACACTCTCCACTTGACATCCTTGTGCTTGGTTGTAATTGCCTCTGGTTATTGTATCTTTATGTTGTTTTCGAGGGCTAGGGAATCCATAGATGGGTGTCGGCGCCTCGGTTGGAGGAAGTGTCAGGGGATCCCATGTGAGCTATGCGATGACCCTCCCGACTAGACACCCTTGTTCTTGTTTCTTGTCACCTCTGGTTATTGTATCTTTATGTTGTTTTCGAGGGCTAAGGAATCCATAGATGGGTGCCGGCGCCTCGGTTGGAGGAAGTGCCAGGGGATCCCATGTGAGCTATGCGATGACCCTCCCGACTAGACACCCTTGTTCTTGTTTCTTGTCGCCTCTGGATATTGTAATCTTTATGTTGTTTTGGATTCTTGTGGAAATGATTTATAGATGCTCTTTGGTGACTTTCTTAATTGTTATTGCTTGGGTTTAATGTGATGAGTTTTTCATAGCTTTATTTGATCTTGTTGGCTCATGAATGTTGTGATTATGTCATTGTAATCCTTGAGTTTCATGATACCTTTGTGTGACGTTGAGGCTTGTGGTTCCTTGTTTGGATGTTCTTGGTTGAGGTCTCTTCTTGTCAGCCCCTTAGCACGGGGGGTGGGTCTTCAGACCCACGTGGTCGGGTGGAACGTGCTAAGCACCCCATTGGGTCCCCAGTCAAGGATCGAGAGGTGCAGATTGGTGTCGTTGCAGCGACTCCAAAGTTGTATTTGTCTTGGAGCTAGTTACATTACCTTGTTCTCATCTTTCTGATGTGTCATCTTATCTTGTTATGTGGTTCCTGCCCATATTGGGAAACATCTTTGTATCATTGTAAGACTTGAACAGTGTAAAGTAATGAAAAGGATGTGATGTAATATTTATCATTGGTGAACCTTGTGTGGATATGGATCCATATCAGACGTTATTCAAAGTATTGTATTTATTTAAGTGAATGGTTCTTGTTGATGGTTTATATATATGCTTCGTCATGGATTAGATTTGGCTTTCATTCTTTATCATTGATGTATGGCATTAAGTTTCGTAATGTAGCCTCGTGTACCCCAAGGGACGTAAATGATATTGGGTTTGTTTAAAGGAATTTTCATGTCATAACTTTTGTGCATCTCATGCATGTTAGTTTTACTTTTAAAAAAAAAATTGTGTGGTAATCGTTGCCTTAGTTGTCCTTTGGGGTTCGCACGACGGGGCGTTACAAAAACTATATCAAAGAACTCTAGATCCAATCTCATCATAATATGCCTAGAAGAATCTTTGGCACTCCTATCATCCCTAATCTAGTGAGAGGAAACTTGAAGAACAAATTATAGGCAATGAGAAGCAACTGGAAATGAAGCTACTTGATGTATGTTATTGTGGATAATTGCTTGCAAATCTTTGTCCAATGGTAACTTTTATGTTCTCTTTACAAAGTCTTGCATGTCCTAGTGACCAATTTTTCATGTCCTTGAACTCATTGATCTTAGACATCACAACAGTAGGTAGATAGATTCCTTGATACTTATACTTAATTTTTTCTTTCTTGGAAGATGATGGAGATTTTTCCATTGTCATTAAAAACACACTAAAAACCACCTCCAAAGAAACCTTGATGAGAATTGAAGATAACTGCAAGGAAACATGGATTAATTCAATGTAAGGAGCATATGCAAATTGTGGGAGAAAATGGAATGAGTGAGTCTAGACAAGCATTTTGGAGCGAGCAGACATGAGCTAAGGAGCATGTAAAATGGAGAAAAGGTGGAAAGAATGAAGTTCAAAAAGCAATTCAGAATGATTTTGAGTATTTAGTGAAAATACTATTTTTTGTGCAAGGGAACTAAAAATCAATTCCCTTACATCTTGAAGGTTCTGTATTTCTTGCACAAGCACTAAAAAATAGCGCTCTGACATATTTTGAGAGTTTGAAAGATTATATGTATGAGCACTCCTTTTTAGCGCTTAAATTACAACTTTTGGAAGGATGAATTTGTGTAATGGTGACTAAAAATCCCACTATTACATCTCTAAACTTGCTACAGAGCTTTGCATGTAAAGGAAGTGAAAATCACTACCTATGCATTAGGAAAGATAAGTGATATCTAGTAGGAGCAGTGATTTTCACCGCTCCTACATTTGGGAGTGGAAAATCATCATTCATGTCAAAGGGGTGAAAATCACAGCTTGGACATGTATGAACTCGGGAATAAATCACAAGGTATTGATAATCTACACCAATGCACCAGAGGATAAGATGAAAACTTGAAGACCTTAGTAAGAGTGAAAATTAAAACTGCCACTATTGGATGTTGTGGTTGTGTTGCTGATATGTGGTTGTCATTGATGTCAACACTATTAGCATTATTGTATTGATGGTTTTATATGTCGAGGATATTGAGAAAATTGTTAAAGGAAGGGTTGTAGGTTGCTAGTGGAATAGTGAAGAACATGAAGGTGCCTTGTTTTGTACATTGAAGATCATTTGTTGTGGACTAAATGGTTTATTGATGAGAGTATCTAGTTCATCTATCAAATTTTTAGAGGTTTGTGTAAAGATTTTATCGTGTTATGAACAGTTATGTTCTAACAATATTTATGTGGGTTTTGTCAGTGTTCCTGATTGAATTTTATGTGATTTGGGTAATTTATGATGCTGCGAATGATTCTCTATTAATTCTTGTTGTATGTGGATGCTTCTAGATCATTCTCTATCCTTGTGTGTACACATTGATTCATGTACTTGTGATCAAAAATTTTTCTCAATATGTTTGGATTTTCATGTTCTTGGTTGACATGATGGCTGTAACGTGTTGTGGATCCTTGAAGATTTAAATTTGAATGTTTGGCATGCTCAAGGATTTTTTTTTAGGTCACATCATAATATTAGCTAACGGTGTTTGATTTGCATTAAAATTTATTTGTAAATTTGGGCTGACATTGTAAATATGTTTTATATTTCTTCTTGACTAAGTTGTTGATGTAATTTCATGTTCTACATATATAAGAGTGGTTTTTTTAGAAAATTTAGTGTGTGTTAGAGTGTGTGAAGAGAAGAAGAGCCAAAGAAAGAGAAAGTTTGTGAAAATTGATCTATTCATTCAATTGTAGAGAAAAGTGAGAAGAATTTTTTATGTTCTTAACTGGAACTATAATTAGACTTTTGTAGAGGCTATTTTCTCAGTTCACACCCTATGGATCTAATCCAAATTACTATGTATTGTTGGGCAGTGAGCCCTCTTGTATTTGAGCAGTGAGCTCTGGGCAATGTTCCTGAATGCATGTGCATTCCCATTATTATTCTCATTATACTTTTAACATGGTATAATATTGTGGACTAACATCCACTATGTTTTTTCCCCTAATAGGGTTTCCACGTACAAAATATTGGTGTTCTATGTGTTTTTGATGTGTTGATTGTTTATGGTTTATTGTTCATTCATCAAATCTGAGATTAAGTTAAGTTTGAAAAGTTTAATATTCTATGACAATTGATTCACGCCCACCCTCTTAGTTGTCTGACCTTGTTTTTCCAACAATTGGTATTAGAGCAAGTTCTGAGCTGAAGAAGGTTAAAAGCTTGAGGTGATCCAAGATGGCATCATACAAGAAGGATAGTCCTATATTTGATGGAACAAACTACTCATTGTGGAAAGCCAATATGGAATGTCATTTGAGGTGTATTGGAGAACCCTTTTTGAATATTACAAAGAATCCATATGTTATTCCTTATAATATTTCTTCCACCGCTAATGAGATTAAAGAAGCTGAGAATAATGTTAGGGCTATGGAAGCTTTATTGAGCACTAACAAATTCATAAATGAAAAATGTGATAGGTTTGAAGACAACTCATGAGATTTGGATGAAGTTGGAAACCTTGTATGAAGGAGATGCACATGTGAAGATGGGTAAACTACAACATTTGAAAGGAAAGTATGAAAACTTGAAGATGGGTGAAGATGAAAATATTTCTTCTTTTATGCAGAGAGTAAATGAAATAGTGATGGGTATTAGATGTGTCGGTGGTACCCTGGATGAGGAAGAAATTGTGGCTAAAGTGCTCAGATCATTGCCTCCCTCCTACAAAGAAAAGGCTAATGCTATTGAAGAAACTGTATCATTGACGAATATGACAAGAGATACACTAATTGGTAAACTTCCTACCTTTGAGTTGAGTGAATTTGGTGAATATGTTCCCAAGACTGAATCTACAATTAAGGCTACTGTATTTGGAAGAAACAAGCAAAAATATGATCTAGGAGAGTTTTCTAGAAAGTCATCCAAGTATGATGAAGAATTTAAATAGCTTAAAGATGAAGAAAGAGAGGTAGAGGAATTTGAATCACTAATTATGAAGAAAGAAGGCACAAAACAAGGCAAGTATAAAGGAGTGTTTCCTATTAAAAAATTTTCTTGTAGTAAAATAGGTCATTTTGCATCAAGGTGTCTTGAAAGAGTTCCTAGATCCAAGCCTAACAAATCTAGATTCCAAAAGAAATGTTACTATGATAAAGAAGGAGTGACTGATGATGAGTCTAATAAAGATAATAGAAATGAATATGAATGGGTGTTCCTTGCTATCAAGGAAAATGGTCCGGTGGCTACTGAATCTGCTAAAGTTGAGAAATCTCATGTAGCCCGAATTGAATAAAAGGATGAGTGGGTTATTGGTAATGGATGCTCACATCAAAAGAAAATTTGTAAGTCTTGAGAAGTATGATGGTGGGGTTGTAATATTTGGAGATAACAATGCTGGTGTGATTCATGGTAGAGGATCTATTTGTCTTGGTGGTAAGCATAACATTGATGATGTTATTTATGTTGAATGCTTGAAGCACAACTTTCCAATTGTTGGACAAATGGTGGACAAGGGTTATGATCTTCAGTTCAAAGATGGAAGATGCAAGATACTTGGAAGATTTGGAAAAGTAATTGCTTCAAGTAAAAAAGACATAAGGTAATATTTTTTACCTGAATGTTGCTAATGAAATTTGTTTAATTGCTTTAGTAGATGAAAGCTAGTTATGGAATAGGAGGCTATGTCATGTGAATTTTGATAACATTTTCAAAGTAAGTTCCACTCAAGCAGTAAGAGATCTACCTAAGCTAGTGAAACCTGCTAACACAATTTGTAAGGAGTGTTAGATTGGAAAATAAACTAGAGTTTCTTTTCAAAGCAAACAACATCATTCAAATGGATGACTAGAGGTGGTGCATACTAATCTATGTGGTCCCTCTAGAGTCAAAATTCTTCATGGAGAAAGGTAATTTATGCTGCTTATTGATGATTACTCTAGAATGATATGGGTTGCTTTCTTAAGAGAAAAATGTGAAGCATTAGAAAAGTTCAAAAGTTTCGAGGACATGGTAGAAAATGAGAAAGGCCTGAAAATCAATGCTTAAGGTTAGATAGAGGTGGTGAGTTGACCTCTAGGGAGTTTAATTCTTTATGTGAAGAGCATGGAATCAAAAGATAGTTATTTGCTCCCCGAACCCCTCAATGGAATGGAGTTATAGAGAGGAAGAACTAAACAATTTTGGATACTGCTAGAACAATGATGATTGAAGGAAATGTGCCTCACATCTATTGGAGTCAAGTTGTAAGCACTATTATGTACACTTTAAACTGAGTAAATGTCAATAGTAATTCTGGTAAGACTCCTTTTGAACTATGGTTTGGTTATAAGCCTATTGTTATATATTTCAAGATCTTTGGAAGCAAGTGTTATATCAAGAGAGATGAGGACATAGGCAAGTTTGATGCAAGAAGCGATGAAGGAATATTTCTAGGTTACTCTACTAAAAGCAAGGCCTACTAGTGCTATAACAAAAGACTAAGAAAAATGGTTGAGAGTGCAAATTTCAAAGTTGATGAGGACTCTGCTAGATCATCTAGATATTGTGGGTATGATGTAGATGACTAGGAAGACAACACAAACAAAGGGAAGAATTCTCAAACATAGAATCAACTTCAAATTGTGCCATATGTTCTGATAAAACAACTTCAATTTGTTATGGTAAATCAAGTAATTTAGGAAGGAGAGACAAGTACAAGTGTAGAAGGAAGAACAAAAGAACTAGAAGCTCAAGAGAGTCCCAAAGTTCCAAGGTATGTGAAGCTAAATAATTTTGAAAATAAAATTATATGAGACAAGAATATAGGTGTGCAAACTAGGAGAAAAATTGCAAAAGAGTATTGCCTGATTTCCAAGATTGAGCCTAAAGATGTTAATGAAGCTTGCAATGATGAACACTGGATGGAAGCGATGAAAGAAGAACTGATGCAGATTGAAAAGAATGATACATGGATACTTGTTCCAAGACCTAAAGAGAAAAATGTGATTGGTACCAAATGGGTATTTCAGAATAAGCTAAATGAACAAGGTGAAGTGGTCCAAAATAAAGAAATGTTGGTATGTAAAGGGTATTCACAAATGGAAGTTATTGATTTTGAAGAAACCTTTGCCCATGTTGCCAAAATTGAAGCTGTAAGGTTATTTCTTGCTTATGTTGCATATCATAACTATAAATTCTATCAAATGGATGTGAAGTCATCTTTTCTGAATGGTGAGGTAGAAGAAGAAGTATATATTGAATAGTTGGATGGATTTCAACTGACTAATAGGGAAAACATGGTTTTTCAATTGAAGAAAGCTCTATGTGGACTCAAGCAAGCCCCCAGAGCCTAGTATGCTAGACTGGATAAATACTTATTAATCCTTGGATTTGATAAAGGTACTACTAACAACAACTTGTATTTCAAGTTGGATCATGACAAAGAGTTGATTATCGAGGTCTTTGTTGATGACATTAGTTTTAGAGGAGATGACAATCTATGTATGAAGTTTGTTGATGAAGTGAAGAGTGAATTTGAAATGAGCATGATTAGAGATATGAAGTCCTTTCTGGGCTTGCAAATTACTCAGTTAGATAAGGGAATTTTTATATCTCAATCCAAATATGTGAAAGAACTGTTGAAGAAGTTTGGCATGGAAGACTCAAAGCCTATTGGTACTCCCATGGTGACTAGATGCAAGTTAACTCAGAATGATGATTCTCCTAAGGAAAATCAAACAAGATACATGTAAGTGATTGGTGGATTGCTCTATTTAACTCAGACTAGACTAGACATTATGAATGTTGTATGTATGGTTGCTAGATTTCAGGTTGATCCAAAAGAATCTCATTGACTATTGTAAAGAGAATTTTCAGATATCTAAAAGGAACAATTGATTTTGGAATTTGGTATCCTAAGGATGATGATAGGCTTACTTTGAGTGCATATACTGATGCTAATTGGGCAAGAGATGTTGATGACATGAAGATTACTAGTGGTGGTGCCTTCTTCCTAGGGAAGAAGCTGGTGTTTTGGTTGAGAAAAAAAGTAGAATTCCATTTCTCTATCTACTGCTAAGGTCGAGTATATTGTTGCTGCAAATAATTGTACTCAAGTGATCTGGATGAAACCTATGTTGAAAGATATTAGAGTAGTATATGATCAACCTATTGCCATATATTGTGAAAAATTAAGTGCAATTAACATATCAAAGAATCCGATGCTACACTCTAAGACCAAGCATATATCAATCAAGTCTCACTTATTGATGGAGAAAGTGAATGAGAAAGAAGCCAAACTAGAGTATGTGCCTACCAAAGAACAGGTTGTAGACATTTTCACTAAGCTATTACTGAAGGATACTTTTGATTATCTCAGAGGGATGCTAGGGGTGATTACCCCTCCTGATATTAACTACAGATGCATTTATTTGCATCAATTTGTGTGCATAGATATTTCCTGATTCAAATTGATGTTTTTGTGGTTGCTACTCAAGGGGAGTAGTCAAATGTGCAGACATGTGGTTCAGAGCTTGTATGTGGGAAGGTAATTCTTATATTTTCCATTCATGTCAAAGGGGGGAAGAGAAATGTGAAAAATATTTTTAGGGGGAGAAGAGCAATTGAGGAGAAGAGTTAGAACCAAAGGGGGAGTAAGTGTAGCTATGTTGATGGTATTTTTCACATCATGTGTTGCCATCAATGCCAAAGGGGGAGATTGTTGGATGTTGTGGTTGTGTTTCTGATATGTTGTTGTCATTGATGTCAACACTATTATCATTATTATATTAAATGCTATATATGTTGAGGATATTGACAAAATTGTTAAAGGAAGATTTGTAGGTTGCTTGTGGAATAGTGAAGAACTTGAAGGTTTCTTGTTCTATACATTGAAGATCAGTTGTTGTGGACTAAAGGGTTTATTGTTGAGATTATCTTGTTAATCTACCAAAATTTTTAGAGGTCTGCATGAAGATTTGATCATGTTATGAACAGTTGTGTTTTGACAGTATTTTTGTGGGTCCTGTTAGTGTTCCTGATTGAAGTTTATGTGATTTTGGTAATTTCTATTTCTGCATATGATTCTCTACTAGTTCTTATTGTTTGTGGATGCTTCTAGATCATTATCTATCCTTGTTGTATGTATGTTTTGATTGGTGTGCTCGTGGTCAAATATTTTTCTCGGTATGTTCAGGTTTTCATGTTCTTGGCCGACATGATGGTTGTAATGTGTTTGATTTGCATTTAAATTTATTTGTAAATTTGGGCCGACATTGTAAATATGTTTTATATTTCTAGTTGACTAAGTTGTTGATTTAATTTCATGTTGCAGATATATAAGAATGGTTGTTTGAGAAAATTTAGTGTGTATGAAGAGAAGAAGAGCCAAAGAAAGAGAAAGTGTGTGAACATTGATCTATTCATTCAATTGCAGAGCAAAGTGAGAAGAAGATTGAGCGAATTGAGAAGAAGGTTTTATGTGCTTAACTAGAACTATAATCAAGCTTTTGTAGAAGCTATTTTATCATTTCATAGACTATGGATCTAATCCAAATTACTATGTATTTTTGGGCAGTGAGCCCTCTTGTATTTGAGCAGTAAGCTCTAGGCAATGTGCCTGAATGCATGTGCATTCCCATTATTATTCTCATTATACTTTTAACAAGGTATAATATTGTGGACTAACATCCACCATGGTTTTTCCCCTAACAGGGTTTCCATGTAAAAAATATTGGTGTTCTCTTTGTTTCTGATGTGTTGATTGTTTATGGTTTATTGTTCATTCATCAGATCTGAGATTAAGTTAAGTAAAGTCTAAAATGTTTAATATTCTATGACAACTTATTCACCCCCGCCCCTCTCAGTTATCTATCCTTATTTTCCAACAACCACTACATATCTTTGGGTTCAGGGAGAAAACAAATGTAGTGACCAAACATCCCAAGGAATAAGCAACTAGTGCATGAGAAAGAAACAAATTGAACAAAAATGAAAGAAATAAGAGGAAAATGAGATTTCAAAAATAAAATATGTTTAGCTTAAATAACAATGCAAACATAAATAGCAAGAACCTTAGCAAAAGGGAAACAAAATAAAAGGAGGAAAAGACAAAGAAGAAAAACCATACCTAAAAATATGAACCCTAAACCTGAGAAATCCACTTGAAATTCACCAACTCAAATAGAAGGAGACCCCAAATGTAGAGCACAAGGAAGCAAGGAGATAATAGGTTTAATAATCACAAAATGAGATTATAAGGATTTTAAAAGCCATTTAAAACAATTAAAATATGAACCATAAATGAACTAGAAGTTCATTAATGACCATGTGTGTGGAGAGGGAAAATGTAGGGGCAGTAAAAATCACCACCCTGACAAATTCAAACTTGTCAAAGGTGTAAAAGTGGTAAAAAAGACTGCTCCAACATGTCAAAGAATAAAACTTAACTTACATGCAATAGCGCTAAAAAATAGTGCTCACACATATGATAGGTGAGAGAGAAGTGTAGGAGCATTGAAATTTTATAACCCTGCTGATGTAGGGTAATTGAAAGTTAGTGCCCTTACATGGGAAAAAAAAAATCTAACTCTTGGAAACTAAAAATCAACAAAACATTGGTTTTGAAGGTTTTTGAGAAAAAATGAAGGACAAGCTCTCGAAGGGACAATTCCAAGCTTAGGACCACACATGATGGTAAATTGAAAATTTCCTTGTTTTGCATGCTTGGAGTGCACGAGTCTACGAAATGGAAAAGTTTCATAGGGGTTATCTTGTGAATCAAGTGCATCTAGATTTGAGGATAACACATTGCAGCTAGAACAAAGTAAACAGGAAGATGTGATTCAATTTCCTTCTACACTTGAGAAAGTTGAATTGAGGCACATGGATAGAAAAGAAGTTGAGGAGAGCTCATCTAGCTCTGAATCTTTAGAATAGGAGGAAGAACCTACAAATCAGCTTGTTTGTAGGTCTACAAGGCATAGAAAACCACCTAAAATTTATTCACTTGATGATTGGAGATGTATTTTTTCTTTGAATACTAACATGGATGAATCCATATCAGCAAAAGAGGCATTAGGTATGAATGATGCAAAATCTTGGAAGATTGTTATGGATGAAGAAATGGTAGGTTTGAAAAGAATGATACATGGGATTTTGTACCATTTCTTAAAGGAGGGAAACATGTTTCTTGCAAATGGGTGTTCAAGAAAAATATTGGTTCAAATGGAAGTATTGAGAAATATAAAGAAAGGTTGGTTGCAAGAGATTACTCTCAAGTTGAGGTTATTGATTACGGTGAGATATTTTCTCCTATTGTTAAAATAACATCCATTCTTTTTTTTCTTTCTATTGCTACTGCTTATGATTTAGAGGTTGAGAAAATGGACGTGGAAACTCCTTTCCTTCATGTGACTTGGAGGAGGATATTATATGACATAACCATAGCACTATGTGGTGAAAGGTAAAAGTAAATTGGTTTTCAAATTGAAGAAATCTTTGTATGGTTTAAAAAATAGTGTCCTAGGATGTGGTACCAAAAATTTGATACATATATGTTGAGTTTTGGATTTGAGTGTTCTAAATCAGATCATTGTGTTTATCATAAAACTGATAGTGATCATTTCTTATTTATTACATTATATGTTGGTGATATTTTATTCATTGGTAAAGGGAAAGGTATGATATCATAACTGAAATCTGAACTTGCTACTAAGTTTGAAATGAAAGATCTTGGTGTAGCTGAACACATTATTGGGATGGAAATTAGAAGAGATAGAGTGAATAGAAAGCTATGGCTTGGCCAAAGTAAGTATGCCACTTCAATTTTATAAAGGTTTGATATGCAAGATTGTAGACCATTGTGTGTTCCTATTTCAGCTAAAACAAAGTTATTGATTTTAGATTTTCCAACATCCCCATCAGAGATGGAATACATGAGTAGAGTGCCTTACGAGGGCGCATTTGTAAGTTTGATGCATGTTATAGTTTGTACTAGACCAAACATTTCCCAAGTAGTTGAAGTTATTTCCAGATATATGTCTAATCCAAGTAGAGTTCATTGGGATGTACAGTTAAAAGAGTCTTTAGATATTTGTGTGGTACCTCAGATTATTCCTTATGTTATCATAGTAATATGACTACAAATAATATTTCCCTTGATATTCATGGTTATGTGGATTTAGACTAGGCAGGTGATGTTGATAGTAGAAGATCCACCAATGCTTATGTGTTTACTTTATTTGGTGGTGCAATTAGTTGGATGAGTAAGCGACAAGATATGGTTGTTTTTTCCACTACTAAAGTAGAGTATATGGTAGCTACTCATGCTTGTAAAGAATCCATTTGGCTTAAGAGGCTATGTTTAGATATTTTAATAAAGCAAGGTGTAGTGAAAAGTTATTGTGACAATCAGAGTGTGATATGTCTAACTAAGAACCCGAAGTTTCATGACAGGACCAAGCACATTGATGTATAGTATCATTTTGTTAGAGATTGTTGGGAAATTTTTGGATGGTGTGATGTGGTGCTGATACAGGGTTGTCATTAATGTCAACACTATTAGCATTTGATGTTCTAAGTGTTGTATATGTCGAGGATATTGAGAAAATTATAAGTGAATGTGTTCCAAGTTCCTAGTGGAACTATGCAGGTCATGAAGGCATTACGTTATGTACATAAAAGGTTAGTTGTTGTGGATCAAAGTGTTTAATGTTGAGTATGTCTAGATCATCTACCAGATGTTTCAGAGGTTAGCATGAATTCATGTGCAAGTTGTGGTCTGACAATGTTTTGTCGGTCTCTATCAGATTTTTTTAGTGAAGATAGTATGTTCTTGGTTATCTCGGTTGTCATAGATGTCTCTTTGCTATTTCTTAGTGTTTTTAGATGTCTCTAGTTCATCCTCTATCTTTTTGGTATGTCCACATGATCAGGTGAAGCTCGTGATTGAAAATATTTTATTTCTTTTGACCGACATGTTGATGCTAGCGTGTTGTGGATGTTCGAAGCATGATTAGTTGGAGTATTATTGTTTTGGAGAAGTGAATTTGGGTCCCCACTATGTTGTGGTTGACCTTGGTGGGTGCATATTGAAAATTTAATTGTGAATTTGAGCCGACATTGAAAATATATTATTTTCCTCTGGATGACTTTTTTATGGTGAAATCTTTGTGGCGGATATATAAGAAGAAATTATATGGCTAGTATGAGGAGTATGTGAAGTGTGGTTAGTGTGTTGAGTATGTGTTGTGTGCTCTTGTGTGCATAAGTGTGAATATCATTGAAAAGAAAGTGTGTAGAAGGTTGAGCTAAGTATGTAGAAGTATTGTTCCTAATTGGAACTGTAATATGGCTTGGATAGAAGCCATTCTCTTAGTTCAAATTTCTGGATGGTTTTAATCCAAATCTTTTTGTAAGAAAGTGAGTCTTCTATTTGTAATTGAGCAATGAACCTAAATGCATGCGCATTCTCCTTATTATTTTCTTTATACTTTTGACAGAGTATAATCTTGTGGACTGAAATCCACTGTGGTTTTTCCTCTAATAGGGTTTCCACATAAGAAATCTTGGTGTTCTTTGTCTCTCCGATGTGTTAATTACTTATGGTTAATTGTTTATTCATCAAATCTGAGATTAAAGTTAAGTGAAGTTTGTAAATTTTAAATTTCTGTGATAATTGATTCACCCCCCTCTTAGTTGTTTTTCCTTGCTTTTTTTAATAATTGGTATCAGAGCGGGTTCCTCTAAAGAAAATTCTAATAGCTTGAGGTGATCTAGGATGGAAAAATTCAAGGAGAACCCTAGATTTGATGGCACCAACTACTCACTATGGAAAGTTAGGATGCAATTTCATTTATAGTGCATTGGAAATGCTATCTGGAAGATTACAAAGAATCAATGCATTATTCCTATGAATGGACCCTCCACTCTTGATGAGATCAAGGATGCATAAAGCAATACTAGAGCCATTGAAACATTGGTGAGTGCTCTGACAGATTCGGAGATGGAAAATGTGGTAGGCATGGAGAAAGCTCATGAGATCTAGATAAAGCTGGAAACTTTGTATGAAGGAGACACAAGTAAAGAGGGCTAAGCTACAAAGTTTGAAAGGTAAGTATGAAAACCTGAAGATGGGTGAAGATGAGAATATTATTTCTTTTATGCAAAGAGTAAATGAGATAGTGCTAGGTATTAAATGTGTTGGTGGTTCAGTAAGTGAAGATGAAACTGTGGCTAAGATACTCAGATCCTTGCCTCCCTCCTACTAGGCGAAAGTACATGCTATTGAAGATTTTATGTTTGTAAACAAGATGACAAGAGACACATTGATAGAAAAGCTTGTTGCTTTTGAAATAAGTGAATTTGGTGAATCCATACTTAAGACTGAATCTACATTCAAAGCTACTGTATCTGGAAGCTACAAGTGAAGTTATAGTCTTGGAGAGAGCTCCAGAAGGGAATCCAAATATGATGAAGAAATGAAACAGATTGAAGACCAAGATAGAGAAGTTCTAGAATTGGAAGCACTCATTGCAAAATAAGAACGAAGAGGAAAAGGTAAGTATGAATATGTATTACCTATTAAATGTTTTTCATGTAATAAAATAGGTCACTTTGCATCAAGATGTCCTGAAAGAATTCCTAGGTATAAACCTAGAAAACCTAGATTTCAAAAGAAATGCTACTTTTTTGAAGAAGTAGTAACAAATGATGAGTTTGATAAAGATGATGGAAATGAGGATGATTTGGATTTTATTGCTACCATTGAAAATAAGCTTGAACCTATTGAATCCACTGAAGAAAAGAAAGCTCTTGCAACTTGCGTTGAGGAGAAAGATGAATGGGTCATTGATAGTGGATGCTCACATCATATGACTGGTGATGAAAGCAAGTTTGTGAATCTAGAAGAGTATGATGGTTGGGTTGTGAGATTTGGAGATAATAATGCTTGTGTGATTTAAGGAAGAGTCTCTATTAGCCTTGGTGGTAAAGAAAATACTGATGATTTTCTCTATGTTGAAGGCCTGAAGCATAACTTGTTAAGTGCTGGATAGATGGTGCACAAGGGATATGATCTACAGTTCAAGGATAGAAAATCCTAGATTCATGGAAATTTTGGAAACATGATTGCCACTATTGTGCAGACTAAAGGTAACATCTTTCATTTGAATACTACTAATGTTAGTTGCTTAATTTCTCAAGTAGATGAAATTTGGTTATTGCATAGGAGATTGCATCATGTAAACTTTGACAACATAATTAAGATAAGTTCTACTCAACTAGTAAGAGATCTACCTAAATTAGTTAAGCCTACTAATGTAATATGTCAACAATGTCAAATGGGTAAACAAACTAGAGTCTCCTTCTGAACCAAGCAATTTCACTCAAATAATGTGTTAGAACTGTTACATACTGATTTGTGTGGTCCCTCTAGAGTTAAGAGCATTCATGCAGAAAGATATTTTATGCTTGTCATTGATGACTACTCTAGAATGATTTGGGTTTCCTTTTTGAGAGAGAAAAGTGAAGCATTAGATAAGTTCATAAGCTTTAAGGACATTGAAGAAAATGAAAAAGGTCTAAAAATAAAATGCCTAAGATCTGATAGAGGTGGATAATTCCTTTCAAAATAATTCAATACTTACTATGAAGAGCATGGAATTAAAAGACAACTATCTACTCCCCGAACCCCTCAACATAATGGAGTTGTAGAAAGAAAGAATAGAACAATTTTGGATGTTGTTAGAACAATGATGGTGGAAGGAAATGTGCCTTAGATGTATTAGAGTGAAGTGGTAAGTACTACTGTATATACCTTGAATAGAGTAAATGTGAATGGTAATTATGGTAAGACTCCTTATGAACTATGATTTGGTCATAAGCCTACTATCAAATACTTCAAAATATTTGGAAGAAAATGCTATATCAAAAGAGATGATGACATAGGAAAGTTTGATGTTAGAAGTGATGAAGGAATCTTCCTAGGTTACTCCATAAAGAGCAAGGCATACAGATGCTACAACAAAAGACTAAGAAAAGTAATTGAGAGTGAAAATGTCAAGGTTGATGAGGATTTAGTCAGATCATCCAAATGATGTAGCTATGATTTATATGAAGATATCATGAGCCAAGGGAAGAATTCACAATCACCAAATCTACTTCAGATTATTCCATATGTTCTGATGAGGAAACCACAAGTTGTTCCGATAAATCAAGTTAGTCAAGAAGCATAGTCAAGTGCAACTACACAAGAAAGTTCAGAAAAAATAGAAGTCTGAGAGAGTCCTAAAACTCCAAGGTATGTAAAGTTGAATCATTCTGAAAGTAAAATAATAGGAGATAAGAGAAAATGAGTGCAAACTAGAAAGAAAATTTCTAAAGAATATTGTCTAATTTCCAAGATTGAACCTAAGAATGTCACTGAAGCCTGTCAAGATGAACACTAGTTGGAAGCTATGAAAGAAGAACTATCACAAATTGAAAAGAATGAAACATGGAAATTGGTTCTTAGGCCCAAACACAAGGATGTGATTGGCACTAAGTGGGTATTTAGAAACAAGTTGAATGAAGATGGTGAAGTGGTCCAGAATAAGGTGAGACTAGTATGTAAAGGTTAATCTCAAATGGAAGGTATAGATTTCAAAGAGACCTTTGCCCCTATTGCTAGAATTGAAGCAGTAAGACTATTTCTTGCTTATGTAGCTTACAAGAACTATAAAGTTTACCAAATGGATGTAAAGTCTACATTTCTAAATGGGGAACTTGAAGAAGAAGTGTATATTGAACAACTAGATGGATTTCAGCTAATAGATGAGGAAGACATGGTTTGTAGGTTGAAGAAAGCCTTGTATGGACTCAAACAAGCCCCCAGAGCCTAGTATGCTAGAATGGACAAATATCTACTGAAGCTTGGATTCTGAAAAGGTATTGCTGACAATAACTTATATTTCAAGATAGATCATGATAAGGAGTTAATCATAGAAGTTTTTGTTGATGATATCATCTTTGGTGGAGATGATAATTTATGCATGAAGTTTACTGATGAAATGAAGAATGAATTTGAGATGAGCATGATTGGTGAAATGAAGTTCTTTCTAGGATTGCAAGTTTCACAATTGGATCAAGGAATTTTCATATCTCAGTCCAAGTATGTGAAAGAATTGTTAAATAATTTTGGAATGGATGATTCCAAACTGGCTGGTACACCCATGGTGACCGGATGTAAGTTGACATAAAATGATGATTCTCCTAAGGAAAATAAAACTAGATACAGATCAATGATTAGAGGATTACTCTACTTGACATAGACAAGGCCATATATTATACATGTTGTATGTATGGTTGCAAGATTTCAGGCTAATCCAAAAGAATCACATCTAACTGCTATCAAAAGAATTTTTAGATACTTGAAGGGAACTGCTAATTTTGGACTTTGGTATTCAAAGGATGACAATCTTACACTATGTTACACTATGTGCATACATAGATGCTAATTGGGCTAGTGATGTGGATGTTAGAAAAAGTACTAGTGGTGGTGCTTTCTTCCTAGGGAAGAAGTTGGTATCCTGGTTAAGCAAGAAGTGGAGCTCTATTTCTCTATCCACTACTGAAGAAAAATATATTGCTACTGCAAATAATTGTACTTAGGTGCTATGGATGAAACAAATGCTAAAATATATTAAGGTGATATATGAAGAACCTATTGCAATATTCTATGACAACCCAAGTGTAATAAATATATCAAGGAATCCAGGACTACACCCAAAGACTAAGCATATATCAATCAAGTTTCACTTCTTAAGAGAGGAAGTGAATGAGAAGGAAGTTACACTGGAGTATGTGTCTACAAAAGAATAGATTGTAGATATCTTAACAAAGACATTGTTGAAAGATACTTTTCAGTATCTCAAAGGAATGTTAGGGGTAATTACCCCTCCTGAAAAGAACTAAATGATGCACTTACTTGCATCAATCTTTGAGCTAAATTTCTATATTCTAATTTGGATTGATGTTTTTTTGGCTACTACTCAAGGGGAGTAGTCAGATGTGTAGAGATATGGTTCAGAGCATATGTGTGGAAAGTTCATGGTTACCTTTTCCATTGATGTCAAAGGGGGAGAAGTGTAATGTGAAAAATATAAATATCTAAGGGGGAGAAGTGCAAAATGAAAAATATTTCCAAGGAGAAGAACAATTGTGTAGTGTGTTGGGTTGATGGTATTTTTCACATCATGTGTTTCCATCAATGCCAAAGTGGGAGATTGTTGGGAAATTGTTGGATGGTGTGATGTGGTGTAGATATGTGGTTTTCATTGATGTCAACACTATTAGCATTTGATGTTCTAAGTGTTATATATGTCAAGGATATTGACAAAATTATAAGAGAATGTGTTCCAGGTTCCTAGTGGAGCTATGCAGGTCATGAAGGCATTACGTTATGTACCTAAAATTTTAGTTTTTGTGGATCAAAGGGCTTAATGTTGAGTATGTCTAGATCATCTACCAAAATTTTCAGAGGTCTTCATGAATTCATGTACAAGTTGTGGTTTGACAATGTTTTGTTGGTCTCTGTAAGAGTTTCTGAGTGAAGATTGTATGTTCTTGGTTATCTCAGTTGTCATAGATGTCTCTCTACTATTTCTTGGTGTTTTCATATGTCTCTAGTTCATCCTCTATCTTTGTGGTACATCCACATGATCTATTGAAGCTCGTGATTGAAAATATTTTCTTGTGCATGTTCAATTTTTTCTTGCTTTTGGCTGACTTGTTGATGCTAACGTGTTGTGGATGTTTGAGGCGTGATTAATTGGAGTATTCTTGTTTTGGAGGTCATGAAGGCATTACGTTATGTACGTAAAATTTTATTTTTTGTGGATCAAATGGTTTAATGTTGAGTATGTCTAGATCATCTACCAAAATTTTTAGAGGTCCGCATGAATTCATGTACAAGTTGTGGTCTGACAATGTTTTGTTGGTCTCTGTCAAAGTTTCTGAGTGAAGATTGTATGTTCTTGGTTATCTCAGTTGTTGTAGATGTCTCTCTACTATTTCTTGGTGTTTTTAGATGTCTCTAGTTCATCCTCTATCTTTGTGGTACATCCACATGATCCAGTGAAGCTCGTGATTAAAAATATTTTCTTGTACATGTTCAATTTTTTCTTGCTCTTGGCCGACTTGTTGATGCTAACATGTTGTGGAAGTTTGAGGCATGATTAATTGGAGTATTCTTATTTTGGAGAAGTGAATTTGGGTACCCACTATGTTGTGGTTGACCTTGGTGGGTGCGCATTGAAAATTTAATTGTGAATTTGAGCTGACATTGAAAATATATTATTTTCCTTTGGCTGACTTTGTTATGGTCAAATCTTTGTGATAGATATATAAGAAGCAATTGTATGGTTAGTATGAGGAGTATGTGAAGTGTGGTTAGTGTGTTGAGTATGCATTGTGTTCTATTTTGTGCATAAGTGTGAATATCATTGAAGAGCAAGTGTGTAGAAGGTTCAGCTAAGTATGCAGAAGTACTATACCTAATTGGAACTGTAATCCAGCTTGGACAAAAGCCATTCTCTTAGTTCAAATTTCTGGATGGTTTGAATCTAAATCTTTCTATAAGACAGTGAGTCTTCAATTTGTAATTGAGCAGTGAGCTCTAGGCAGTGAGCCTGAATGCATGTGCATTCTCCTTATTATTTTCTTTATACTTTTAACAGAGTATAATCTTGTGGACTAATATCCACCGTGGTTTTTCCCCTAACTAGGTTTCCACATAAAAAATATTGGTGTTCTTTGTCTCTATAATGTGTTAATTGATTATGGTTAATTATTTATTCATCAGCTATGAGATTAAAGTTGAGTTAAGTTTGTAAAGTTTAAATTTCTATGACAACTAATTCACCCCCCCTCTTAGTTGTATAT
>VDFB02003631.1:0-11618 GCA_007258455.2 Sequoia sempervirens | reverse complement strand
GATCAAAGAAGTTCTCAAAAAAATGCTTAGGAGGATCAAATACTCCAAAGTACATGTCTCATATTCAATTGCAATTGTTATAATTAACTTAGAATTTAGGATGACTCATCATAAAAAATGATATAATTAAGTATAAATATTTAGGATATGTCCTAATAGGATGTCCTAAGGGGATCAAATACTTCAAAGTACATGTCTCATATTTAATTGCAATTGATATAATTAAGTAGTAGAATTTAGGATGACTCATCATAGCAATCACAAAATTTATAAAAAATAATGTTAATGTTAATATAATTTACGTTGTAATAGGATGTCTTAAGGGGTCCTAATAGGAATTCTTAAGGGGATAAAAGATTTCAAAGTACATGTCTCATGTTGGATCACAGTTGATATAATTAAGTATTAGAATTTAGGGTGACTCATTATAACAAATGATATAATTAAATATAAATATTTAGGATATGTCCTAATAGGACATATTAAGGGGATCGAATACTTTAAAGTACATATCTTATATTTAATCACAATTGATATAATTAAGTATTAGAATTTAGGATGACTCGTCATAACAATCACATTCTATACACTTTAAATGGTTTCAATGTTAATTTAATTTATGTCATAATAGGATGTCTTAAGGGGTCCTAATACAATGTCTTAAGGGGATCAAAGAAATTCTCAAAATTTGGTGAATTTTCCCAAGTCAACCAAATTTAACAATAATATACATGATATTTAGTGATTATACAAACAAATTTAATGTTTTAAATTAAGAAAACCTACACATTTAATGAACAAAATATATAGAATATTGATTTTGATATATAAAAGTGTAGAGTATAATTGTGCATGTACATGTATACAAATTTGGAAAAAATGTGTAATTGTGTATGTATATATATGCCAACTCAAAAAATGTTTACAAAATGTGGCTATACCATCTCAAGAAAATCTGAAACTTGTAGGGAATGTAGTAGGTCTTCACGCCACTTGATATCAAAATGATACAAGCAATATCAATGAAATCATCAAAACATGTATTTTAATTTATATAAAACTATCTATATACACAACTTGTACCTGCATTTATTTGAGTATTCCACACATGTGTGTAGGTTGAATTTGCATTCTCTCCTTTTTGTTTCAAAGTATGAGATCAATGTGATGATGGCTTAAGGATACAAAAAATGATAATAAATCAATTTTAACTATTAATGTACAAACAATATCAATATATAATCAAAACATGTATTTAAATATGTTTTAACTAATAATTACCTATTTTTACCAAGTATTCTATGTTGCCTAGGTTGAATTTGCATGGACTCTCCTTTTTGTCTCAAAGTATGTGATGATGGCTTAAGGATATAAAAGGACAATTTAAATCAATTTCAACTAATAACGCACAAGCAATATCAAAACATGTATTTAATGTATTTAAAAGGACAATATAAAACTAAAACTATATTTACCTGCATTTACTTATTCCATTGTACCATTTGTGTCCTTTCTTTTTTGGAACATATCTATGATTGTCTCACACTCTTCCATAGAAATTGTCCATAGCTCGTTATTTGCAAGTCTTCCACGATACCTCACTATTTTTATATTTGTTGCCACCACCAAATGTGAGTAGTGTATATCTTCTTATGTGTCATAATATTTGAATGCAGGAAAACAATTCTTCCTTATTAGGTATTTTCGTAGCCAAGTGCCAACAACCACCATCGAACCTATTGGATAATGATAGCCATCATAAAAGAAGTTCTAAAAATTTGCTTAAGGGGATGTCTTAAGGGGATCATTGAACCTATTGGATAATGATAGCCATCATCATCTTCTCGAGGTGCTATTAACTTATGTTTAGTCTCCACACAACCAGCCAACCAATATTTTGTTTCCTTTTTTTTCTCCTTAGGTGCAACAACAACATACACATGTCCTACAAACAAATTTTGATTCAATAACTTGCACATGTCCATATAATTTGACGAATATGTATACATGCATTCATATGTTTATAAATAAATAAAAGAATTACAAAATAGTAATAAAGTGAAATAAAATGAAATAAATTGAATTAAATTAACTTCTTGTACAAGGTTCACAACACGATCATAGTCGTCTGATGCAAACACTTGATCATTGTCTTCAATTGTTGTTTCATATTTATTGTGTGCTTGTGCAGGTGTCAACAATCTTTGCTTCCACTCTTCAACCCATTTTGTATTCTCACATGCTTCCCAATCTCCTAAAATACAAAACTGAAAAAAAACATGAAAGCTCCCTTGTCCAAATAGTCCATGTGCTTGCATTCGAAATCTTAAATGAATACCATTTAGTAGATCCACTGATTGTCTTGTAATCAAGTCTAGGTAGAATGTTCTCTTCTTCAACCAACCAAAAGAATCGGCTAACTATAGAGTAATCGCTTGATCTAAGTGTAGATAATCTTGTATTGCACCAATCCACAATCCCACATGCATCTTTAAATTTTATTGCATCCTTAAATTTCAATTGTTCTCTATCAAGAATTCTTTTAACACATGCACCAAATCCATCATGTTCTCCTTTACCATGTCCAACTTCAAAAGAACTCCACATATGCTGGATATTATGTTCCTTGTGAGCCCTACTTAACCAATAGAACATTCGAGAATTCTTGAACTATCTCCTACAATTATCTAACCATATGAGATGTTTTGTCATCTGGATTCCTCTTTCTCTTAAATTTGTATAAAATATATTGAAACAATATTGAATAAACTCTGACGAACTTGTAACCGGTTCTCACTCAAATAGAAATGATACTCCCTCAAAAAATTTCTATCATCCTTTGTGCTATTATCTACATGTCTATAAACAATATTTACAAATATAGCCACTTGCACTAAATTGTAATATTGTGATTGGATTTCCTCTTGTAGAGCTAGAGTATAGTTTTTTCGCAAAATCAACCACTAATATTATAGTTCCAACTAGAAATGTGTTTCTACATGCGCAAAATTGTCCATCAATCCATCGAGCATGTTCAGAGTGCTTGGAATATTTTGGTACAATCTTACTCTTAAATTTTGATATGAATGCATGTACACTAACTTTTTCTGTAACTAAATCACAATGCTTTCCAATTTTTCCATCTTTTAAAGAATAGTCAACATTTTTAAAACTTTTAACATCCACTAATTGTTATCCAAAATCATTTTCAACACTTTCATGCATACAAACTCTTAAGAATGAAAGATTGCCACAACTAGTGCATTGTCTAGAAATACATGAACTTAAATAAAATAATTTCCCATTAGATCTTTCAAAAAACAAACTTAATATAAAATCCTTTATTTTTTTAGGTGGTATATTAATACCACATTACTGCATAATCATGTTAGTGTGTAAAGTGCAACGTATATATCAAAAAACATCATAATAATAATGAAATTGAACATGTGTTTTACAACAAAAAAGATATTCGTTGCTTATTAATTTTACATACCAAGGTTTACATTTTTCAAAAGATCTTTGACTTATTCTAATATTACCAGGTAACACTAAATCAATAATTTTTTTTATAAATTCAGTTTGTGTTGTATCTAATAGGTGTTTTGGATGAGGATCGCAAACTTTGGACCCCACTCTTAATTTTAAAACATCTCTAGCATTAGATGATACCCTAGTATTATCATGCCAATATTTTTCAATTAAAGATTTGATTTCAACATTCAATTTCATGTCAAACCTCGAGAGTTGACCATTAAAACAACATTGGTTGATTGGATCATTTTCTATACTTTATCTTCACTTTACCGCTCTTACCAATGTTTTAGGATGTATTTCTAGAATTTCACTAATATTGCTTACCATTCTTTTATTCAAAGTTTCTTTATTAACTATAGAAATTTTTATAGCTCGTCTTGCTGCATTCTTATCTTTAGATCAACTATTCTTTCCAATAGACTCAATGACACTAGAAACAATAGACATAGCATGTTTTAGTGATTGATCTTTCTTCTTGGTTTAACAAAAATTCCCAACTTTTTCATTACTTTTCTCATTTTCCACATTCTCATCAATTGCATCATTAGTTGAAATTGAAATGAAATATTTTTACGATAAAAAAATTCTTTGTGTAATCTATTGGCATAAGTTCTTATTTGTCTCCAAGAAATCTTACTAGGAAGATTATCCAAAACATCTCTTTCAATTTTTTTTTTTAAAATATTTTCATTTTCAACATCACATCCTAGATTTTCATTTTCATTTTAACTTCAAAACAATTTTCATTTTCATCTTCACTTTCATCAACAAAACGGTTTTCATTTTCACTTCAACAAAAGGGTTTTCTTTTTCATTTTCAACAATGAAACGATTTTCATTTTCATTTTCAACAAAAAATTGTCTAAAATCTTCTTCTCTATGGATATTATCGATGTCAACATCATTAAATCCAACTTCTTTTAAAACTCCTATAAACAAAGTTTCCATTTCATTCAAAGGTGGATTTGAAGACGTACATGGATATGTGCCTATTGAAACATTCTCCATAGCATTGAAATGGGGATTTGAAGACATACCAAGACTAGTTTGTATAATTGTATTATTTTCCACATTAACCTCTTGCAAATTTACATCATCTACATCCATGGTCTCCTTAATGTTTTTATCTTCAATAGTTGTGGAATTGGGTGCTTCAACAGTATTCATTGATCAATTCCTCATTCTTCTATCTCTTTATCTTTTTTCCTCGTCTCTCTTTGCTTCAATTTCTTTAGGGGTCAATAACTTCCTATCTTTCCTCTTATTACGAGCTTGTGCACAATTAACAACCATTATTCATTGACACCACTTAGCACTGAGATAAACGAGAAGAGAATGTTGCAAATTGATAGTAACATTTTTCCAGTAAAAATAAAAACAAAACCAAAAAAAGAAACAAGATCCCATTCCTTTTTCAATGGTCCGAATAATAAATAAAATGAAGTGGGATCTCAATTTACAAAACAAGATCCCATTTCTTAAAATTTGAATTTTTGGTCGGGTTTTTTCCTTGTTTTTCTATTCGAGAAAAGGCTTGGGGACCTGAACCTAAGCTTTGGACCTGGTTTTACCTGCATAACTCGTTGATATATATGCTCGGCCAAGAAAAATAATGACTTTGACATATGTTTGAATACCTTTTTGTATTTTTTTGATAAAATTAAAAACCATTATAGATGAGATTGTGTAGATTCCAAAATATGTAATTTTTTTTACAATTGGATTATTTTTTCTATTTTTTCAAATAATTTTTGATGAAACTGGTCCATAAACATGAAATATCAAGGCTTTTTAGTATTTTAATAACTTTTTATTAAAATATTTTTTTGTAAAATGAATTGCACAAAAAACATACTTCAAACAATTCTTTTCAATTTTTTAAAAATAAAAAAATGATAAGTTTAGGTCATCTTATGCGTGATGTACATGACGATTTTTCAAAACAACAAATATGGCTAGTAAAACTTAACAAAATAGTATTCAATAAAAAATTACAAAAAATATCAGTAAAAACGGATTCAGAGTTAAGCAACTTTTTCCCAAAAGGATTTAGAAAAAATAAAATTATTTAGGTCAAAATATGGATTTATCGTGACATGTACATGGTATGGTAAAAAAAAAGGTAATTTAAAAAGTGCGGGATTTTAGAAACGCCTATTGAAAATCAATTTGTATCATCTCGTATTGAAATAAATTACATATTTGGAAACTAGACTCCAATTACTACATTTTATGATTAGTGACTTTTTTTAAGATTCCATCCCTAAGTGCTTCAAATTTTAAGGTCGAATGTGACAAATTCTGAAAATTAGGGAAAACACTTCCACTTTTTGGCCAAAAAGTGGACTCGACTTCTTGTACACACCCTTCTTCTATCTCTTTCTATTCCAAGTAGTGACCCCTTTGGTAGTGAGCCATCGAAAGTGAGCCTTTCTTTCCTTTTGGACAGTGAGTCCACCAACTATATCAAACTTTGTAATCGATTAAAATTTCTATATTGTGAGCTAATCCTCACCATGGTTTTTCCCTTTTTGGGTTTTCCATGTAAATCTGGTGTTCTTGTGTTCCTTGATGTGATGCATGTTTTCTATGTTCCTAACCATTACTACAAGTTTAATGTGAATCATTGAATGAATGTTTAAGTTATTAAGAATATTGATTCACCCCCCTCTTAGTATTTTGGGTGTTAAACAATTGGTATAGAGCTTGGTTCTTTCAATTGGCTTGATTGATAAGGTAGATCTTGGAGTTGAACACATGAATACAAGGAAGTATCCTATTCCTCTTGAAGAGATTATCCTTGAAGTATTTACTGAATAAGATTGCATAGTGGACATGGAAGGAGAACCCAAATCAACTTGATGATTTGGATAAAGAAAAAGTTGAGAATAGATATCTGAAAAAAGGATCTTGGTGATGCAGATGAGTGCATTAAGAAGCTATAGATAAAATCAAGGAAAAAAATGAGAAGCTTAAGCAATCTAATGAGACTATCACTAGTTTGAAAGTGCAAGTTGAAGAAGGTAAAAGAGTTGAAGACTTCCTTAATGTTAAACTAAGAGACAAATCTGAAGAATGTTCAAAGCTTGAATAAGAAGTTGTAACTTTGAGATTCGATTTGGAAAAAATAAAGATTCAAGAAGACAAATTCAAAATGAGCTCTACAATGCTTGATGAGATGATTGAAAATTAGAAGAATTCTAAGGACAAGAAGGATTAGGGTTTGAGAAAGGTGAAAGTTAAAAGGAAAATAGAACTCCAAACAATGCTGAAAAGAAGAATGACAAGAAGGGAAACTTCAAGAATGTCTGAAACCAAAAGATAGAATTCAAAAAACCACCTATCAGAAAACCTAATGCACAAAGGCACCCATATTTTAATGGTTATTTTTATAACTGCAATAAGTTTGGACATAAATCTGTAGAATGTAGAAGCAGAATGAGTCAATCGTTTCTCAGTCAATGCTATACATGAAATAGATTCAGTCATAGAGCTAGTGAATGCATAAATCACGTGATGAATGGTTACAATAAATGAATGATGTTTCAATCTTTCAATGGCTAGTGTTATGCATGCAATGGATTTGGGCATAAGGCTAATGAGTGCACCTATCAAAATGCTGACAAAAATCACTTTTATTTCACCTTTTGGGGGATCAAATGAAGTCATTTAGGAGATCTATTTGGTAAGCATGTATGCCTTATTATAAATTTCCAAAAAGTATAATTTTGAATGTATTTAATTTGATTATTATATTTATATTCTATTAATTTTGAATATAGGTTTTTCATTGAACATCAAGGAATTTTTTCACACAGATAAAAAAGTAAAAAATAGGGGAAAAAATCCAAGAAATATTTGTACACTAGGTATTCATGTCCTTATTAAAAAAGAAGTTAATTTGGATGAATACTAAAAAATTTGTGTTATCGAAGTAACCTATTTTTGAATTATTTAATTTGACTTCAAAAAGTAATAAAAAATATCCAAAAAAAAATTATGAAAAAATATATGTGGACTAGATATCAATGTTACAAATCCATGTTTAAAATTTTAGAATTTTATCGTTTCTACAAATAAATTTATGCTTCACCAAAGTAATGCCACTTTTTAAAAATAATGTTAAAAGTTATGTAAAAAAATTCAAATTATCTCATAATTTAATATATATATATAATCTACAAGCAAAATCTCAAAAATCACTAGTTCACATCATTTTCAAATTCTTAACAATTTAATTGCAATAGGTGTTAGAAAGGAAAATGTTTTTGCAAAATAATGATTTCAATGTCCCACTTTGGTCAAAAAGTGGAACACACTATTGTGAGTTGTGTGAGGCATATCTTCCATAATACAACCAAATCAAGAAGAATTTATATGTATCAAGGAATTTATTAGAATTTACAAATGAAGAGGGATGGATTTGAATAATCTTGAGTCAAATCCATGGCAGATACATATACTTGGATAAGCCATACCACATAATAAAATAAGAAATCCAAGCAATTATGGGGTTGTGCACACAAGGAAAAGTCCCTTCAAAGAAGGCCATCAAGAACCATGAGGTTACAAAACTGACTGGAGCAACCTACAATTTTTGTAGCTTAAATGTCATAAAAATTACAAAGTTAACAATGACATATGCAGTCATGGGCATTACATATAAATTTTATTACACAAACAAGGATGATTTCACCATGACAACCTCCATGCATGCTGCCTACTAGATGGTTGAAGAAGGAAAAGAAATTAATATTTGCAAGGTGTTGAGGGAGAAACTTCTTGAGAATGTATAGAGGACCAAGAAATATCTCTACCAGTTTAGGTTTGGGACCCTAATAATATGCCTAACATTTTATTTTATTAATGAGTTGCTAGACTTTGTGAGAAAAAATTGGGAAGTTGAACTTGATCGGTGGTGGCACAAATCAATGACCATGTGAAGCATTTTAAATATGCCACCTCTTTCACCACAACTTATTGGGGGTTTTTCAAATTCCTACAACATAAGTTACAAGAAAGGGAGAGGATACCATACAACATGGAATGATGATATATGAAGGACATAGCATTTCTGGTACGTATAAACACTACACATTAATGGAGGCCACAAAACCATACACATCTTGGATTCCACAACTCCCATATGAAGTTAAGGACACAAAGATAGATTCATAAATATATAAATAATGATAGTTAATTGTTAGTGGTTGGTTGGGAAGTTACATTCTCGTGAGTTAGTTTTGTTTAGGAATTATAAGGCTTTAAAAATCCAATGCATTTCAATGTAAAATTAATCCGATGAAGATCAATATATCATTTTTGTATTTTAGTTTCCTCTATAATGATGGTCTGATATTCTACAATTATTTTATCACCATTTAACATGGTGTCAAAGTGTAACTTATCTTGTGCTATGTGAGGCATGTGAGAGTCTACACATAATCTTGTTGTAGAAGGTGTGAAAGTATATTGTTCAATGTAGATTCATTCTTGAAGATTATAGCTCATTGTAAACTCTTGTACCTGTGCATCTAGTGCAATTATTATCATGGTAGGAGAGTGATCTTTCACCATACTCATTGAGTCATCAAGTCATTATTTGTTGTGTTCTATGGTGGGGTTGTCACTTTCCTTCTTGTTATAGGTTATGTTCAAAAGCATTCATTGTAGAAAAAAAGTCTTGATTAGGAGGGTTTCCAATATAAATTCTTAGAGATCACCAATGCATTAAATTGTGGCTTGAGAAGACAAAAGTGTAGGTGGGTTCTATCCTTAATTGATTTTTTTGTTTTCATTAATAATACCAAATGTTCTCGATGTTGAATCTATTATTATGGATGGTGCACCATTGAATATTCCAAATAATTTTTTTTTGTTTTTTGCCAAGTACACAACAATGCAGAGAGCACCCGTTAGGGTTAGATAATTCAAACCAACAGATTACAAATAACTCGTTGCCAAGAATGCGCACTCAATCTCAACAAGAGAGAGGCTGTCATATGGCAAGAGGATCGCCAGTGCCTTAAACAAAATGCAACTGAAGGTAACTCTAACCAAGAATGTGTCCGCAAAGGACGATCATATGGTCAAAGGATCTTCTACGCTACAAGTACTGGAAACAAACTCAACACCAAGCATGTGCTACCCAATCCAGTATGGAAAGGAGGCGACCATATGGTGGAGTGCTAAGAATTACAATGCAATTAAGGGAAATAAGCAAGAATGCTGAAGTACTCGACGTCAAGAATGTGCTTTCCAACCCGAGACGGAATGGGAGCTACCATATGACGGAGATATAAAGAAAGACAATAGACTGGCAAGGATCAGTCTCTTCCACGAAATGTAGGAAATATAAATAAGAGCTTACAAATGTGAATATTGGCTGGTTAGTACTACTAACAGCCTTACAATGTAATATATCTCCTGCAAGCACGATGGATTAGAGTGATAATCACACTGCTGAAATGTAGAGCTACTCCAGAACGATTAATATGACTAAGACAGACAATCCCAGCCCTATTAATAATTTTACTAAGTCTGATATGATAGATCTGCAGTTAAGAATGGTGAAAACAGCAACTCCAGAACTCACTTAAATGCTCATATCTCTCTCAATACTCACTCATTTAACTTGAAATCAGTTGCAAAACATTCTAATGATGATGACAATGAAGATGGATCACAAAAACTTCACACAAAGACCCCTATTTATTTTGCAAGACTTCCAAAGCACTTATAAAGTGAAATTGCCTGCAAGCAAGGGCGATTTACTTTAGATAATTCATAGACTTCAAATAAAATTATGGAAACTTGCACATATGGTCGCCCTACATAGGAAAATAGATTGGAACAGTACCCAGAACAATATTATTTCTGTTTCTTGAGTTGTGAGTAAAAACAACCTACAGCCATACAAATCAGCAACTCTAAAATTGACAGAAAATACAATAACTCAACTACAAAATGTGAGAAGAACCAACTACAATGAAAGGAAACCAACTACAACTAAACCTCTCAACTAGTTGCTGTCTTTCAAGCAAGAAGAAGAGCCAAGCTAGGAGGCTTACATTCCTCGAAGCAATCCTAAAGCCAATCCGGCAGCATAACTTTGCAAATTCATCAGATAAACAAAATGAGGACCCCGAGCTCCAATTTATAACTTTAGAAGAGCTTTCTAGAAACCGCCAAGAAGGGCGCCACCTCAAAGATTCTTTTAGGTCATTGACTTGTCTTTTGTCTTCACCCTCAGGATGGCGTACTTGCTTAAGAAGATAAATTTCACTTTTTAAATAAAATATTTGGCTCACCCAAAGTTGGCGTCCAAACTCCTTGAGCAATATTTGGCTTTAGAAATATTAAAATATTTCCTCCATGTGAAAATACCCTTCAATGTCCCCCTTTTAAAGACTATTAATTCATGATGTTAGAACAAGGAATTATAATGTTAAATTATAACATTATAATATAAAATATCTTATATCACCATGGAAATGCATCAGAAGCCAAATTCAACCATACCGTATGAATAGACTGCCAAAGTGGAGCCAACTGATTAGGAGTCAACAAGTCAACTGCTAAAAATAGAATTTACTAAAAATAGTAAATTCATGTAATTGCTCAGAATGCCGAACTGAAACCACCAACGCGAAGCTCTCAGAAAACCCAGAAGGAATCCGCAATCCAAGTTCAACAATTCCAAAAGAAGACTCCGCAAAAAGACGAAAACATCCTCCAAGAAGTTTGGAAACCTTGATTCGAGCTTCTGCTTAGCCTACGAGTTTCCAGAAATAGGCTAAATCCAAATGAAGAGCGGAGGGCTAAATTGGGGACATTACATTGTCACTTATCATCCGTGACTTGTTGAACATTTTTACGCCAGAAGTGATCTCATCTATGAAGTAGTACATCCAACTCTCAAAAAATGCACCCTGTGGGTTGCCAGCTATTATGTTCAGCATCAAGATGATGTCTCCAAAATCTTCTTTGAAATCTGTCCAGCGGGGTCTCTTGGGCATCTTCTTGATTGATGGCTTAGGCTTGTCCATCCATACTTTGTTAACTGTTGTGGCGCACAAATC
>VDFB02003630.1:78785-260157 GCA_007258455.2 Sequoia sempervirens | reverse complement strand
AAGATATACATTAATGCACATAGAGTTGACCGTCAGTTCTCTATTGGTGATCAAGTTTTTTTGAGAGTGTGACCATGAAAGATCCCAATCCATTGTGGAAAGGGTTCCAACCTCACACCTCATTTTGTAGGACCATTTGAAGTTCTAGAGATGCTTGGCCCCATTGCTTATCACCTAGCATTGCTACCCAGTCTATCACAAATTCATGATGTTTTTTCATGTTTCTATACTAAGGATATATTGTCCAGATGTTTCTCATGTACTTGATTGGAATTCTCTAAAGTTCAAGGATTGGTAACTAGCACTCGAGCCCCTGGCCATGCTATAGCATCAGAGACTCACTCTCAGGGGTAGAGATATTAAACAGTTGTGGGTTTAGTGGGATCCAAATGATGAGACTTCACTGACATGGGATGATGCATCATGTATTAGAGAGGCTTACCCTTACTTGTTTAGTGGCTTCTAGGAGTAAGCCATGTTCAAGGGGGAGAGGATGTAATACCCCTCATGTTGTTGATACTTTTAGATACTCTTTTGTGGTGGTTTTGTACTTGGGTTTGTGATGGTGATTATTTCACTAGTTTGGTTTATGTGTGGATTCACAGTTTAGTTGGTTGATGCACATGTTACTATTTATGATGTTTGATGATACATTATATGGTGATCATATTATTTGGATATGTTATGACTTTCATTAATAAGATGTGGTGATGTTTTGGTTTAATGTTGCTATGGATTTTGATGTGTTTGCTAGTGGGTCTTAGTGAAAGGACAAAGTAGCATCACTCACTCGTGAGTTCCCTACTACCTCACGATTACCTTTCATGGTGTGTCTATATTGGAGATTTATATGCTACTTGACATTTTTTTCTATGCAGGATGTAGGTATAGGAAACCGAATCCACCTGCATGACAAGTTTGAGCATGTCTCATAAACTCAATGAGTATGATGTTGAAAAAGGGAGTTGATAAGGAAGTGTCCCCATCCCAAGTTTGTCATCCCATTGTGAGTCTAATAGTGTCATTGTCCATGAATCCAACTTTGTTTCTATATTGGTTGTTGTTGGTTATTTATTTTAAATTGTGAATATTTGTTATTTGAGTAATCTCGATTTTATGTGTGATTTAATTAATGTTTATAGTTGATAATTCTTAATAGAGTAATAATGTTATTTATTGATATAATTAATTGTTAGATTTAATATATTGTAGTTTAAAAGATTGTTAAATTAATCTAAAAGGGGTAAATAAATAAATTAAATAAATAAAAGTTTTGATAATTATAAGTTATTATTTGCAAAAATTAAAATTATAAAATTTAATGATATTATCATGTTGAGGATAAATATTGAAATAAGGGAATTTTTAATTAATTTTGAGGGATAATTGTGAGCTTTAAAATAAATAAAAAAGATAAGAGAAAAAGAACCAATGCATGTTGTGGATTTTTCAAAGAAAAAGGAAGAGGTTTCTTTTATTTTATTATTGTGAAAAATAAGAAGGCTTCTTCAGGAGAATGGTGTGTATTTTTTTTTTGGAAGTAACTAGAGTTCTTGAAAAAATATTATTATTGTGATTATCTCTCTTTTGTTTGTAAAATAAAATAATGATTTAGAATTTAGCTTGAAAAGAAGAGATTGGGGAAGAATTTACAAAGCGAGGAAGGAGTTTGTGAAGACTGTATTCGAAAGAGGAAGAAGAGTTGTTGTGTTGTGGTTTCGACATCAAATGTAGGACTCTAGGTTCCTTTCTTTCCATTTAATTCTTTTATTTTTGTATGTAAAAAGAACATCTTGTCCTTGGTGTTTGAAAAGGTGATCATAACTAAATGATTTTTTTGTGTCTGTGAAAATTTATTCTGTTTGAAAAAAAAATTGTGAGGGTGTGTAAATTTGTTGGAAAGGTTTTGGCTTAATCTAATATTCGATTTTCAAACATATGTAAAAGCTTGTATTTTGCTGACTGTAGAAGAAACCCCAATTGTGCTTCTCCCACATATTTTAGCTATTTAAATACTTTATTGGAGAATTTACCATTCTTCTAGAGAAAAATAAATTTATGCTTTATTGTTAAAAATAGATAGATCTATAGAGACCTCAACGGAGATGGTGTTTGCGTGCTCTGCAAGCCAAGCTAGGGCGACCGTGCCCTAGCTCATTCTCTGTGTGTTGCTCGCTTCTGCGTTGTGGGGGGGGGTTTTTGAAGCTATCGGGGCTGTGGTGGTGGGGTTTTTTTTCTTTTCTGGAGGCCTTCTTGCTACTGTTTGGGTGGCTTGTGGGTGGAAGGGTTTTGATCCTGCACTTAGGGTCTTTTCCTTTTTCCATTTCTTGCTAAAGTGTCCTGGGGGTTTGCATGCCTGCTGGGGATCTTGTTTTTTGCTATGCCGGGTGGGGAAACATCTGGGGTTAGCCCCAAATTGGATTTCCGTTCAGCATTTGGTTCGAAGCCTTCGGCGCATGGAGTGAATGTTTTTGATAATACACTGTTTTCTTCAGAGATGGAGATGAATGATCTAGGATCGGTTAATGGTTCCCGAATTACGAAGATTAATGGGTGTTTGGAAAGATGCAAAGAGCGACCGAAGTTGATTATCCCGATGGAAATTCTTGCAGATGATATTGAATACTATTCAAGGCACTCTTTTTATTGCAAGTTCATGGGTTTGAGAGTCTCACTGCAATTTTTGGAATCCTAGGCTCAGCGGACTTGGATGCCGGAGGGGGAGATGGAGATTAGGCTCCTTGCGAACAACTTTTTTATGGTCTCTTTTGATTGCAAGGCAGATCGGAATAAGGTCTTCGAGGGTGGCCCCTATTTTTATAACCAGGTGGGTTTGTTTATCAAGCCATGGCATGCTGGCTTCAACCCGACTGAGGCAACACCGAGTCGGATTCCAGTTTGGGTTCGGTTGCCGTGGTTTCCAGTTGAGTGTTGGCGGGATGACGTGTTGCATTTAGTGGCTTCAATGCATTTGGTGGCTTCAATGCTCGGTAAACCTATTGGGTCTTCACAACAGACGCAGTATAAAAAGGTAATGACTTTTGCTCGTATCTGTGTAGAAATTGATTTAAGCAAGCCACTGCCAGATTCTGTTGAAGTGAGTGCTGGATCATATACTTGGGTTCAACAGCTAGATTACGAAACCCTACCTTTTCGGTGTCGTCTTTGTCATGAATATGGTCACTTGCAGCGTAGGTGCCCTAGGGCTAAGCCTGTGGTGCCCCAACCTTCTCAGCCTTCTCGTAATCCTCCTAGGACTGATAATGGTAAGGAGCCTATTCCGGGTGATGGTAATGGAGATGATGGTTATGTCCCTGTTAAGGCTCGCAATAGGAATCGGGGCCAGAAGCGGACCTTGAGGGAGAGGCAGGATGATGAAACTTTTAATAGGTTTGAGGTGCTGGATGATCTCAGCCAGGAGGAAGTGAATCCGGGGTTGCTGAACTTGGATCAGGGAACTTTGGGTACAGGACAGGATGGGCCACCATTGGAGGCCATGCAGGATGTGCAGGAGATTGGGGTTGGGCAGATGGATATGGATCAACAATTGATTGTCCAGACTGAACAAGAATCTTCTATTGGAGCTTCGAAGAGTGGTGGAGGTGGCTCCCCATTGCCCCTGAAAGGTGGCAAGGATGTGGGGAAGAGCTCTTTGGCCTCCTCTCGTTTAGGTATTCAGCAAAATGAACTGAAGAAAGGGGTTGGTGACAGGACTTCCAAGCTGGGAAGGAAAAAGGATATGGAGAAGATTAAATTAACTGGGGAAACTTTGGTGGAGTCAGGGTCAGTCAAGACTCTTGATTCACATTTTTCATGCCCCCAGAAATGATTGTTCTCTCATGGAATGTAAGGGGCTTGAACAGTGGCCCTCGACAAAAAGTTGTTCGTGATTTGGTTAGGAATCATTCTCCGGATGTTCTTTTTCTTCAGGAGACTAAATTATCTGTAGATAATATGTTGGCCATGGCTCCTAAGCTGTGGAAATATGGTGAATGCCAGTGTGTGGGGGCTCTTGGTGCTTCTGGAGGGGTGGCTTGCTTTTGGAACCCTCGGAAGATTTTCCCCCTATGGTGGATGTCCTCTAGATCCTCTATATCCCTTGTCGCCTCTTGGTATGAGACTGGTGAGTGTATTCTCCTCTCTAATGTGTATGCTCCTATTGAGTTTCTGGGTAAACAACTTCTATGGTCCCATCTTTGTTTTGTTCGTAGCTTAGCTCCTTACCATCCGTGGGTTATGGCTGGCAATTTTAATGCTATTGTGGAATTGTCCGAGAAAAGAGGTGGAATTCCTAGGTTGGAGCCTTCTGCTCTGTTATTCAGAGATAGCATTTCTGAATTAAATCTTATTGATGTTCTACCTAGTAATGGTCGCTTCACTTGGAATAATAGGAGAATTGGTGAGAGTTGTGTTGCTGAGAGGCTAGATCGTTTCTTGGTTTCCTGTTATTGGGTTGGAAACTTATGGTCCACTCGATCTGAAATTCTTGATTGGAGAGGTTCTGATCATTGGCCTATTAAGCTTAGTATTATCTCTGCACGGGGGCCTCGGTCTCCCTCATTCAAGTTCCAGCTTATGTGGTTACGGGATCCCACTCTTCATGATTATGTGGCTGAGTGGTGGCGGATTGGTAGACCAACTTTTGGTACGGCAATGTACACATTCTCCAAGCTTCTTCAGTTTGTCAAATATCAGCTTAAAAGGTGGAATCGGCGATGTTTTGGTAATATCTTTCATGCTAAGGTGGCCGCACAGGAGGAGTTGAATAATATTACGCGGTTGATTCGTGAGAATGGGGCCTCTGAGGATCTTCTAAGGGAGGAGGCTAAGACTTTGAAAGTGGTTGAGGAATTTGAATTGCGGGAAGAAATCTATTGGAAGCAAAAGGCCCGGGTTGAATGGTTACAGGAAGGTGATAAAAACACCGCCTTCTTCTTCAATTCTGTGAAGGATAGGAGGCATGGTAATTCCATTCCTTTTCTGGTGAATGATAGGGGTGAACGTCTTGCCTCGTTTCAAGAAATCTCTGCTGAGGCATCTCAGTATTTTGCTACTTTATTTAGGGAGGATTCACAAGGGGGCTCTGTTGAGGAAGCACAGGTTCTTTCTTGTATTCCTCAGTTGGTCTCCAGGGAGGCGAATGAGTATTTGATGAAAGATATCTCTCTTGATGAGCTGGAGGGGATTGTGTTTCAGATGAAGAAGGGTAAAGCTCCTGGTCCCGATGGTTTCCCGATTGAATTTTTTCAGGAATTCTGGGATATCATAAAGTTGGATCTTCTGGCTGTTGTCCTTGAGTCCCAAAGGAATAAACAGATGCTTCGTGCTCTGAACTCCACCTTCCTTGCTCTCATACCCAAGTGTGAAGGGGCTGATAGGTTATCTCAGTTCCGGCCTATCTCTCTTTGCAATGTGGCTTATAAAATCATCTCAAAGTTATTGGCTGAGAGACTGAAGAAGTGGCTTAAAGTGTTGATTTCAGAGGAACAGAGTGGATTTGTGGCAGGTCGACAGATTCTTGATGGGGTTGTAATTGCTACGGAGACCATCCACTCCATGGACAACTCCCATGAGAAGGCTATGTTCATTAAGCTAGATATGGCTAAGGCTTATGACAGGGTTAGATGGTCTTTTTTGCAGAAGATCCTTGTTGCTTTTGGTTTTGGTGAGGAATGGATCCAATGGGTCATGAGCTGTGTCACGTCTGTTTCCTTCTCAGTTTTGATAAATGGAGATCATTCTGAACTTTTTGGTGCCTCTAGGGGTTTGCGCCAAGGGGATCCTCTTTCTCCATATCTTTTTCTGCTTCTTGTGGAAGGCCTTGGTCGTTTGTTGAAAAGAAGGGTGGAGCTTGGCATCATTCAAGGTTGGCGATGGGGTGGAGACTTGCCTCCGCAATCTCATTTGCAGTTTGTTGATGATACTGCCCTGATGGGGATGGCTACTGTTAGGGAAGCTACTAACTTGAGGTAGGTGTTGGACATATATCTTGTTGCTTCAGGACAATTGATTAATGAGGAGAAGTCTTCCATATTCTTCTTCAACACGCCGAGCCCCATATAGAGAAGAATTGTAATGCCCCGTCGTGCGAACCCCAAAGGACAATTAAACAATAAACACAACACAATTTTTTTTTTAAAGTAAACATAACATACATGTAATACACATTAAATCATAACATGAATTTCATTTAAGTAGATTTACTAACACATACATCCCTTGGGGTACACGAAGAGTCATTACGAGACCGAGATCCACACAACAACAATAAAGAATAAAATCCAAAGATATAATCCATAACAAAATAAATATTAACAATTATAACAGATACATGAAAAACATTGATAAGAAACCATCAGAGTACATAAATACAACATAAGCATGATTAACTCAACACATTGAATAACAACTGCCAATAACCACTTAAGGTTTAATGTTACATTACAATACAATATTCAAGAAGTACAATGATACAAAAGTGTTTCCAAACATAAATGGAAACCATACATAAGATAACATAATACAATTGAACAGATGAAAACTAGCTCCAAGATGGATACAACTCTGGAGTCGCTGCAACCGCACCAATCCGCACCTCTCGATCCTCGACTGGGGACCCAATGGGGTGCTTAGCACGTTCCACCCGACCATGTGAGTCCGAAGACCCACCCCCCGTGCTAGGAGCTAACAAGAAAGAGACCTCAACCAAGAACATCCAAAAAGGAAACCACAAGGCTCCACAACATACAAAAGTATCATAAAACTCAAGGATTACAAAGACATAATCAACAACCAAGAGTCATTAAAATAACTTAAAATCATACATCTCATCACATAAATCAAAGCAATGACCAGTAACAAGTAACCAAAGGATGATCATGAAACACTTCCAAATCAACGGAATTAATAAACATAATACAATTCCAAATGCAATTAAATAACATCCTATCACAATACCATAAAAGTACAAGGTCATAAGTCAAATATCAATGAGATCATACAAGTCCATAAAGTACACCAAAGATGTATCAAGGCAATAATCCATAAATCAATATAAATCAATTCAACAACAATCTAAACCAACTCCCACAACCTACTTCTAGAGGAAACACAATAAAGTAAAACACATGGGAAACTAGGGGAGAGTGTCATCGCATAGTCCTACATGGGCTGTCCTGTGCTCTTCCTCCCAACTGGAGGCGCCGGTCCATAGGGTGACTCATGCAGAGCTGTAGACCTCTCGTGAAGACGAGGTCACGACCTTGCCAACCACGGCCTTCTCAGCCTTCCATTAGTCTGCGAAATCACTAATGAAGACGAGGCATCCATTTTATTAATCTTATAATGATATTACTACCCAACCCACCTAAGTTAATTATTAGGTTTTCACTTATTTACTAACTCACTCGTGGGTTATCCTGTGCTCTTCCCCTTAAGCGGGGCGCCGGCCCCCACGAGGAGCCACTCTCCCTAGAGACCCAACCACATAAAACCAAGAAACCAAGGGTTGTACAACATCACAAGAATATTATATCACAATTGAAAAGCGCGCGAGGCATTAGCCATCTCGCTATAAATACAATTTCCAAGTCTCAACAAATTCCGTACAACCCTTTTAAAATCATGAAACCAAAACACTTGCCACATCAAGGGCCCATAAAGAGAGAGAACATCAATTATCAATCATCCCAAGCCTCTGGAAGCCAAAGAATGAAAACCCATAAACAAAGGTAAAGTGAAGCAACATGAGTATTTCTTCAATAATTCAACACAAGGATAAAATTTCCTCAAATAAGAGAGTAACTCGGAAAAGCCATAAAAAGGGAAGATTCATCAAGACCCATCCACAAGTCAACAATGGTGTTACCTCAAATAGGGAACGCAAAAGAAAATCAACCTTTAAACAAAATCACTTAATAAAACCAAAAGCCACCAACTAGGCATTCCATGGGAGACCTCAATTTTCTCCTCACTAGAACCCCCTTATGATGGTACACAAACCACTTTCATAAAAACAACAACATAGCAATGACAACAATAATTGCAAGGCCACCAGATCAATTTCAATTCAAATATAATGAGTGAATACATTAAAATAAGATCAACAACCCTGTCCAAACCACATAACAACTTTGATACAAAATAAATCAGAAATCCAAGAAGATCAACCTCCCACAACTCATTAACAAAATACAAATTCCCAATTACATTGCAACACAAATTTAAATGACAAAGGATTCCTTGAATCAAAATTAATCTCCAATGACATTCATACCAATATGGAAATGTCCAAAAACAATCCTTCAATAAAAGAGGTAAAAGCATGCAACCAGGCATCCAAAGGACCAAATTAAAGAACACCTTAAATACTCAATCACTCACAACTCCATCAAACATTCGCATAATAAACAACAACCAAAAATTCAAACAAGAACAATATTTATTAACCAATCAATTAACGACCAGAACTAAATAACTTTACAACTTCCCCATACTAAAACAATTCATGATAACCATCACAAGTATTCTAAAAGATTTATCCAAAAAGAGAACTTACAAATCAACCATTAAATGAAGATAAAGAAAGTCAATTTTCAAAAGATTAAAATTCCATTTCACCAATAAACTATCCAATTCGAAATTACCCTAATCAATCTCTAACTATACCCATACATTTAAATTTCCCCTTTCACCATACTCACTTAACATACTTCCAATATTTAAATTAATTGTGAAAACCATATAAGGCCAATTGTCTATACTTTTAAAATAACAATAATAACAATACTCTAAATGCTCAAATTACATATTAGAAATTACCACCTTAAAATCTTAAATCTATCTAAATAAATTTACACACATAAATTCTTTTTAAAACCACTACATATTTATATATATTAATTCTTTTTGATGAAGGAAAGTAGAAAGAGAATAGATCTTTTCTAAAATTTTAACAAATCTACAAGACTTAATTTCAAGAATAAAAATGAAAAGATAACTTATTTAATTTCATAATAAATTCTACTTCTAGAATATTCATACTACAGCGAGAATTAAATAAACCATGCTATCATATATTCGTAAATTGATATTTTCTACTAACTTATCATCTTAAAATTGTAATTTAACAAATTAATAGGAATTATTTTCTATTCCAAAATATTTATTCAGAACAAGAATTAAATAAATCAATGTTGTTTTACTTTTGTAAATGATTTTTCTGCTAACAATATCCTTTCCAAGTTGTAATTTAACAAATCAATAAAACGGATTTCTTTCTATTTTACTAATATTTTCCTTGTAAAAATTTCTGCTTTATTTTTAATCAGAAAAGAAACAGAATCTAAATGTGGATATCTATTTTCTAAATAACAGTAAAATTATAGAAAATATGATTTAAATCAGAAACAAAACATAACAGAATATATGCCTTTGTTTAACTATCAATTATATTTAACAGAATATATTCATCAAAAGAAATTGAAAAAATATATATATATATATATATCTATATATATATATCTGTTTATTGTACACAGAATCGAATAAAATATTTTTTTATCAGAAAACACAGAATAATTAAATTAACTAATAAATATATATGTATATATTTATATATATATATATAAATACATATATATATATACATATAAATATATATATATATATACATATAAATATATATATATATATACATATAAATATATATATATAAAGATAAATTTCCGCACAAAAGAAATTACATTATAAAAATTCGCGGAATAAACCAAAAAGCTTAACATATAAATTTCACATGGGAATTTTACTCCCAACGTACACAGCCACGGACAATTTCGCCGGCGGCTGTGGCAGTCTACGGACTGCCACCGCAGTCCGACGGACTGCTGTGGACAGTCTACGGACTGTCACAGCAGTCTTTCGGACTGCTGCGGTAGCCCATAGGCTGCCGCACCACCATGGCCGGCTGGGTGGGGTGGTGGGTACGGCCGAGGCCGACCCACCACTCAACCAATATAATTTTTATTTTTATTTTTATTTTTATTTTTTTAAAATAAATTCTCATAATTTAAACAACGAAAATTTGAATTATAAATTTTTATTTTTATTTCTTTAATAATTCCAAACAAATTTAATATGGCGACAATTCAAAATTTAAGAACTAAATTTCACACTCAATATTTATATATATATATATATATATATATGTGTGTGTGTGTGTATATATATACATCTTATATATATTTACTATATTACAAATAATTCGAAAACAGAGAATAACAATCAACAGTACAGGTTACAACATATATATATTTATATGAAAATTGTATTTGAAGAATATATATATATATACAGCAACCCAGAAATTTACAGTAAGGTAATTATTTTTCCATTTATTTATTTTTTTTGAGAACAATCACAGCAATACAGTTTATTTCTAGAATCCCAACCAAAGCTTCATTTTAATAAACAACAATCCAAAACCCAACAAATAATTTCATTTAAATAAACAACAGTCTCAAGTTCCCAGAAATTTCAATCTAATAATTGACAGTCAAGAACCCAACCAAATTCCATTTTAACAAACAGCAATCCCAATCCCCAAATGAAAATTTCATGCACAGCGAAACAATTCCAATCAATTGCTATTTAATTTAATGCTACACAAATAAATAAGAGAGGAACCTGGCGTCCTGCGTTTGAAGTAGATCTGTAGAAGCTCTATTCCTTTTTGCCAATCCAATCCTCTTCCAACGAATGTTTCCAGCAGCGGCTACAAGATCCTCCCCTCAACTCCAATCTTATTCCTCCATGAATTCTCAGAATAATAAAAGAATGCCATTCTATAACAGAAAGATGACTGCCAAATTCCCAAAAATCTGTTGGGAAGAGAATGCAATCCCCTTCCCAAACCAAAATAAAAACTCACACAAGAAGCCTCTTATGTTTCCTCTTCCGGAGAATACCAACAGTCACTTCCTTTTTTTAAAAATAAAATTCAAATCCATTCGAATCCACAAAAGATTGAGCTTTTATATTTGTTTATTCTTCATATTCTCCAGTGAAAACCAAAAGTCACAACTCAAGAAATAAATCCAAATAATATTTAATCCCTTTAATTCCTTTTGTTGCCTTTTCATGTATTTCTATTTCATTTTCTTTTATCATGCATTTGATTAAAAATTAAATAAATTTAAATCCACAGAAATGAACTTTTTATTTAAATATATATATATTCATTATTTTCACAAAACTTTATTAATTAATTACTTCCACATTAAAATAATTAAAATCAACCATTCGCAAGATTCTAAATAAGCATTCATTAAATTTCTTATGATAATAATTATCTTTTCAAGATTATTTGTTCATAACAATTTAAATCAATTTATCTAATAATATCACTTTTACTTTTAACGAATTAATTTGATTGATCATTTGTTCTAAATCATTTGATTTAATTTAATTGATTATTACTTTAATTTCTAATCATATTTTAAATAACCTTGCAAAACACTTATGATTTAATTAATTATTTAAACATGATTACTAACATATTATATTTTCCACAAAATCAAATAACTCAGTAACCAATGAAACACACACTCACACAAGTCCAAAACAATCGACACGGAGGGGTATTACATCCTCCCCCCCTTAAAAATTGACTTACTCCTGGAAGTCGAGCTCAATCATAAACATGGTAACACAACAAATATCAATGATCATAAGCACATCATCACCATAATTTAAAACATCGATTAAACATCATCAAGTTAGCCATGAAAATTAAACAAACCAAAAATAAAGAAAAGATACCAAAACAAAAATGGTGGCAGGGTTGCAAACAGACCAATTTGGTAAACACAAGGACAGATGACAAACTAGGTTGGGGAACTTTCTTGTCAGTTCCTGTTTTCCACATCAATCCCATTGGGTGTTTATGGTGCTCGTCCTGTCCTGACAATGCAGGTGGAATCGAGGCTTAGTTCCTGCAATCCTACATGCAAACAAACGTTGTGCACAATACATATATATCACAAATACATTGTGAGAGGAAATCCCAGCATGGTAGGGCACTCACGAGCAAGTGATACCACACTGTCCCTCCCACCAAACCACACATAAAAGTCAAAACAATTCTAGTAACTTGTAAACAATTTTCTTCTAATTAGTTAGGAAATATTCGTATGAGGATACTAACCTAAATCAATCTACTATATCAAAATGAATTACTACTTGACATTATAAGTATCTATACCTGCACATTACGATTACATTACCTTCATCATTATGCTTTCTGAAGCCCACTTCCTGTAAATCAAAAGCTACCATAGAGCATTGCACATTAGTACCAATAATTCCAGTTACATCTTACCCTCAAGATACTAGATTCTACTAAAATCATAGAATAATTATCCACAAAACCTTACATTTTCATTAAAACTCATAATTTTCACACAAAGAACTCCACTTTAATCATTATTCAACACCAACATTCACATCAATTTCAATAAAAAGGGTAAAATTTTACACCTTCACAGATTCAAGAAAACACAATTCCTCACTCAAGGACAACAAAATCGCAAATTCCACACACACTAGACATATTCACACACATAAAACACATCCCCAAGAAACACATCACACTAAAACTCAAGGGTCCATAGAGCATCCCCGACAGGAAGGATATCGGTGCATTGTGCACTACACCGAGGGTCCTATCCTTTCCCATCAGTTTCCTGCACCATCAACCCAACACCATCAAACGAAAGAAATTCAAATTCACAACTATGACAAAAGAAAAGTGAAACTCCAGACTCACGGGTCTAAGCGCAAGGTTACATAGTGAGCACACATAGTGCCCAGTGTATGAACCTAGGCTCTGATACCATGTTGTAATGCCCCGTCGTGCGAACCCCAAAGGACAATTAAACAATAAACACAACACAATTTTTTTTTTAAAGTAAACATAACATACATGTAATACACATTAAATCATAACATGAATTTCATTTAAGTAGATTTACTAACACATACATCCCTTGGGGTACACGAAGAGTCATTACGAGACCGAGATCCACACAACAACAATAAAGAATAAAATCCAAAGATATAATCCATAACAAAATAAATATTAACAATTATAACAGATACATGAAAAACATTGATAAGAAACCATCAGAGTACATAAATACAACATAAGCATGATTAACTCAACACATTGAATAACAACTACCAATAACCACTTAAGGTTTAATGTTACATTAAAATACAATATTCAAGAAGTACAATGATACAAAAGTGTTTCCAAACATAAATGGAAACCATACATAAGATAACATAATACAATTGAACAGATGAAAACTAGCTCCAAGATGGATACAACTCTGGAGTCGCTGCAACCGCACCAATCCGCACCTCTCGATCCTCGACTAGGGACCCAATGGGGTGCTTAGCACGTTCCACCCGACCATGTGAGTCCGAAGACCCACCCCCCGTGCTAGGAGCTAACAAGAAAGAGACCTCAACCAAGAACATCCAAAAAGGAAACCACAAGGCTCCACAACATACAAAAGTATCATAAAACTCAAGGATTACAAAGACATAATCAACAACCAAGAGTCATTAAAATAACTTAAAATCATACATCTCATCACATAAATCAAAGCAATGACCAGTAACAAGTAACCAAAGGATGATCATGAAACACTTCCAAATCAACGGAATTAATAAACATAATACAATTCCAAATGCAATTAAATAACATCCTATCACAGTACCATAAAAGTACAAGGTCATAAGTCAAATATCAATGAGATCATACAAGTCCATAAAGTACACCAAAGATGTATCAAGGCAATAATCCATAAATCAATATAAATCAATTCAACAACAATCTAAACCAACTCCCACAACCTACTTCCAGAGGAAACACAATAAAGTAAAACACATGGGAAACTAGGGGAGAGTTTCATCGCATAGTCCTACATGGGTTGTCCTGTGCTCTTCCTCCCAACTGGAGGCGCCGGTCCCATCTATGGCTGTCCTGTGCTCTTCCTCCCAACTGGAGGCGCCGGTCCATAGGGTGACTCATGCGGAGCCGTAGACCTCTCGTGAAGACGAGGTCACGACCTTGCCAACCACGGCCTTCTCAGCCTTCCATTAGTCTGCGAAAGCACTAATGAAGACGAGGCATCCATTTTATTAATCTTATAATGATATTACTACCCAACCCACCTAAGTTAATTATTAGGTTTTCACTTATTTACTAACTCACTCGTGGGTTATCCTGTGCTCTTCCCCTTAAGCGGGGCGCCGGCCCCCACGAGGAGCCACTCTCCCTAGAGACCCAACCACATAAAACCAAGAAACCAAGGGTTGTACAACATCACAAGAATATTATATCACAACTGAAAAGCATGCGAGGCATTACCCATCTCGCTATAAATACAATTTCCAAGTCTCAACAAATTCCGTACAACCCTTTTAAAATCATGAAACCAAAACACTTGCCACATCAAGGGCCCATAAAGAGAGAGAACATCAATTATCAATCATCTCAAGCCTCTGGAAGCCAAAAGAATGAAAACCCATAAACAAAGGTAAAGTGAAGCAACATGAGTATTTCTCCAATAATTCAACACAAGGATAAAATTTCCTCAAATAAGAGAGTAACTCAGAAAAGCCATAAAAAGGGAAGATTCATCAAGACCCATCCACAAATCAACAATGGTGTTACCTCAAATAGGGAACGCAAAAGAAAATCAACCTTTAAACAAAATCACTTAATAAAACCAAAAGCCACCAACTAGGCATTCCATGGGAGACCTCAATTTTCTCCTCACTAGAACCCCCTTATGATGGTATGCAAACCACTTTCATAAAAACAACAACATAGCAATGACAACAATAATTGCAAGGCCACCAGATCAATTTCAATTCAAATATAATGAGTGAATACATTAAAATAAGATCAACAACCCCGTCCAAACCACATAACAACTTTGATACAAAATAAATCAGAAATCCAAGAAGATCAACCTCCCACAACTCATCAACAAAATACAAATTCCCAATTACATTGCAACACAAATTTAAATGACAAAGGATTCCTTGAATCAAAATTAATCTCCAATGACATTCATACCAATATGGAAATGTCCAAAAACAATCCTTCAATAAAAGAGGTAAAAGCATGCAACCAGGCATCCAAAGGACCAAATTAAAGAACGCCTTAAATATTCAATCACTCACAACTCCATCAAACATTCGCATAATAAACAACAACCAAAAATTCAAACAAGAACAATATTTATTAACCAATCAATTAATGACCAGAACTAAATAACTTTACAACTTCCCCATACTAAAACAATTCATGATAACCATCACAAGTATTCTAAAAGATTTATCCAAAAAGAGAACTTACAAATCAACCATTAAATGAATATAAAGAAAGTCAATTTTCAAAAGATTAAAATTCCATTTCACCAATAAACTATCCAATTCGAAATTACCCTAATCAATCTCTAACTATACCCATACATTTAAATTTCCCCTTTCATCATACTCACTTAACATACTTCCAATATTTAAATTAATTGTGAAAACCATATAAGGCCAATTGTCTATACTTTTAAAATAACAATAATAACAATACTCTAAATGCTCAAATTACATATTAGAAATTACCACCTTAAAATCTTAAATCTATCTAAATAAATTTACACACATAAATTCTTTTTAAAACCACTACATATTTATATATATTAATTCTTTTTGATGAAGGAAAGTAGAAAGAGAATAGATCTTTTCTAAAATTTTAACAAATCTACAAGACTTAATTTCAAGAATAAAAATGAAAAGATAACTTATTTAATTTCATAATAAATTCTACTTCTAGAATATTCATACTACAGCGAGAATTAAATAAACCATGCTATCATATATTCGTAAATTGATATTTTCTACTAACTTATCATCTTAAAATTGTAATTTAACAAATTAATAGGAATTATTTTCTATTCCAAAATATTTATTCAGAACAAGAATTAAATAAATCAATGTTGTTTTACTTTTGTAAATGATTTTTCTGCTAACAATATCCTTTCCAAGTTGTAATTTAACAAATCAATAAAACGGATTTCTTTCTATTTTACTAATATTTTCCTTGTAAAAATTTCTGCTTTATTTTTAATCAGAAAAGAAACAGAATCTAAATGTGGATATCTATTTTCTAAATAACAGTAAAATTATAGAAAATATGATTTAAATCAGAAACAAAACATAACAGAATATATGCCTTTGTTTAACTATCAATTATATTTAACAGAATATATTCATCAAAAGAAATTGAAAAAATATATATATATATATATATCTATATATATATATCTGTTTATTGTACACAGAATCGAATAAAATATTTTTTTATCAGAAAACACAGAATAATTAAATTAACTAATAAATATATATGTATATATTTATATATATATATATAAATACATATATATATATACATATAAATATATATATATATATACATATAAATATATATATATACATATAAATATATATATATAAAGATAAATTTCCGCACAAAAGAAATTACATTATAAAAATTCGCGGAATAAACCAAAAAGCTTAACATATAAATTTCACATGGGAATTTTACTCCCAACGTACACAGCCACGGACAATTTCGCCGGCGGCTGTGGCAGTCTACGGACTGCCACCGCAGTCCGACGGACTGCTGTGGACAGTCTACGGACTGTCACAGCAGTCTTTCGGACTGCTGCGGTAGCCCATAGGCTGCCGCACCACCATGGACGGCTGGGTGGGGTGGTGGGTACGGCCGAGGCCGACCCACCACTCAACCAATATAATTTTTATTTTTATTTTTATTTTTATTTTTTTAAAATAAATTCTCATAATTTAAACAACGAAAATTTGAATTATAAATTTATATTTTTATTTCTTTAATAATTCCAAACAAATTTAATATGGCGACAATTCAAAATTTAAGAACTAAATTTCACACTCAATATTTATATATATATATATATATATATATGTGTGTGTGTGTGTATATATATACATCTTATATATATTTACTATATTACAAATAATTCGAAAACAGAGAATAACAATAAACAGTACAGGTTACAACATATATATATTTATATGAAAATTGTATTTGAAGAATATATATATATATACAGCAACCCAGAAATTTACAGTAAGGTAATTATCTTTCCATTTATTTATTTTTTTTGAGAACAATCACAGCAATACAGTTTATTTCTAGAATCCCAACCAAAGCTTCATTTTAATAAACAACAATCCAAAACCCAACAAATAATTTCATTTAAATAAACAACAGTCTCAAGTTCCCAGAAATTTCAATCTAATAATTGACAGTCAAGAACCCAACCAAATTCCATTTTAACAAACAGCAATCCCAATCCCCAAATGAAAATTTCATGCACAGCGAAACAATTCCAATCAATTGCTATTTAATTTAATGCTACACAAATAAATAAGAGAGGAACCTGGCGTCCTGCGTTTGAAGTAGATCTGTAGAAGCTCTATTCCGTTTTTCCAATCCAATCCTCTTCCAACGAATGTTTCCAGCAGCGGCTACAAGATCCTCCCCTCAACTTCAATCTTATTCCTCCATGAATTCTCAGAATAATAAAAGAATGCCATTCTATAACAGAAAGATGGCTGCCAAATTCCAAAAATCTGTTGGGAAGAGAATGCAATCCCCTTCCCAAACCAAAATAAAAACTCACACAAGAAGCCTCTTCTGTTTCCTCTTCCAGAGAATACCAACAGTCACTTCCTTTTTTTTAAAATAAAATTCAAATCCATTCGAATCCACAAAAGATTGAGCTTTTATATTTGTTTATTCTTCATATTCTCCAGTGAAAACCAAAAGTCACAACTCAAGAAATAAATCCAAATAATATTTAATCCCTTTAATTCCTTTTGTTGCCTTTTCATGTATTTCTATTTCATTTTCTTTTATCATGCATTTGATTAAAAATTAAATAAATTTAAATCCACAGAAATGAACTTTTTATTTAAATATATATATATATTCATTATTTTCACAAAACTTTATTAATTAATTACTTCCACATTAAAATAATTAAAATTAACCATTCGCAAGATTCTAAATAAGCATTCATTAAATTTCTTATGATAATAATTATCTTTTCAAGATTATTTGTTCATAACAATTTAAATCAATTTATCTAATAATATCACTTTTACTTTTAATGAATTAATTTGATTGATCATTTGTTCTAAATCATTTGATTTAATTTAATTGATTATTACTTTAATTTCTAATCATATTTTAAATAACCTTGCAAATCACTTATGATTTAATTAATTATTTAAACATGATTACTAACATATTATATTTTCCACAAAATCAAATAACTCAGTAACCAATGAAACACACACTCACACAAGTCCAAAACAATCGACACGGAGGGGTATTACAAGAATTGCTAATATCTTAAGGTTTCAGATAGGGGTTCTCCCTTTGACTTATCTGGGTTTTCCAATTTCTGTTCGCCATCTTCCCAAGGGTTCTTGGCAGAATATTATTGATAAGCTCCATGCAAAAGTTAATCATTGGACCCACAGATGGTTGTCTTTTGCGAGGCGGGTTCAGCTTCTCAAGTCGGTGGTGCAGGCTCTCCCTACCTACAGATGTATGCTTCAGGTGGCTCCGATGGGTTTTCTGAGGGAGTTGGATTCTCTTGAAAGGCAGTTCTTATGGGCGGGAAGTTTGGCTTCTTCCAAGTGGAGCTTTGTTAGGTGGGATGTTGTGTGCAGCCCAAAGCAATTTGGTGGTCTTGGTCTTCGACAGTCTGCGTTATCTGGAGTGGCTGTGGCTGCTAAGCTATTTTGGAGATGGTGTGTGGAACAGGATCAGCCATGGGCCAAGATATTATCTCATAAGTATTTCCCAGGGATTCCACGGCAGGATCTTCCTCGTTACCCTCTTGAGGGGAAAGGTTCAGTGATTTGGAATACTCTTCAGAAGGGTGCAAAGCTTATTAAGGAAGGTTTATTTTGGATCTGTAGACGAGGAACTGAGGCTCTCTTCTGGTCGGATTCTTGGGATGGATTCCCTCCACTTACTTCTCAGTTTCCCAATCTACTTCCTTTGTGCCAAAGATTTCTCGAGGCTGGCTGGGCTAGGGTGAGTGACTTCAAGTCTGTTGCTTCTTTTGGTCAGTTGGAGGTAGCTCATTGGAAGGATCCCGCAGAGTGGCCAGATTTGGGACTTGCGGAAGAAAGTGCTGAGCTTCACAAGATTCTTCATAGTAGGAGTTGTAGTTCTCTTCTGGAAGAAGATATTCTTGCTTGGACCCATAATCCTAAGGGGGTTTACTCTGTTGCTTCTGGTTATCAGGTGTTATTGGCTCAGAAGCTAACTGGGGCAGAGGTTCATTGGTGGAAAAGGGTGTGGAATAAACTCTCGTGGCCTAAATGCAACTGCTTTGTTTGGACTTTGGCTTGGAATAGGTGCTTGACCTGGGATAACATTCGTAAACGGGGATTTCAAGGACCTTCAATTTGTGTTTTGTGTGGGGGAGCGGAAGAGGATTCTTCACATTTGTTCTTTCGGTGCCCCTTTGTTGTGCAACTTTGGCATTGGTGGTGGGAGGTGTGGAAGCTTCCCTGTATTCATGCGTGCTCTTTGGTTGAATTCTGGGATAGTATGGGAAGACCTCCTTCTATGGCTTCCTTTTTGTAGGAAGTTTGGTTCATGGGCCCTACCTTTCTGCTTTGGCAGATTTGGTTGGAGCGGAACCGCAGAATTTTTCGTGATCAGAAGTTGGTGGGTCGGCAAGTTTGGATGCGTATGCTTGGAATGGTGCAGGAGTCTGTTTTAGCTAAATGTGATGTGGTTTTCCCCTTGGAGAGAGGTGATGCTGAGTTGGTGGCCAGACTAGGTCTTCAAGAAATTCATTCATCTTTTGTCAGTTCTAGGAACTGTAGGCATGGGAAAAAGAGGGTCCAACGGGTTGGAAGGTGGTTACCTCCTCCCAATGGATTTTTAAAGATCAATACTGATGGTTCTTCTAGGGGAAATCCTGGGCCTGCTGGAATTGGTGGGGTTGGCAGGGACTCAGCTGGTTCGGTGATTTTTCTATTCTCTATACATGAGGGGGTGAAGACTGTTAACTTCATGGAGGGTCTAGCAATTCTTCATGCTATTGAGAGGGCCCTTGCTTTGGGATGGAGAAAGGTTATATGTGAAGCTGATTCACAGATTTTGATTAATCTCTTGAATGAGCGAAAGATATCTGATATAAATTGGCAGTTGGCTTCGGTGGTTCAACGGATTCTTCAAGTTAGTTCTCGGATGGAGGAGGCATCCTTTGTTCACATCCCAAGGGAGTGGAATCGCGCTGCTGACTGCTTGGCCAAATGGGCCTCTGAGCAAGATAGTGGTTGGAAGGTTGAGGATTGGGATCAAGTTAACCCTGAGCTGCATCTGGATTTAGACCGGTTCTTGGAAGAGGATAGGAGGATACATAGGGGATAGTTGATTTTGTTTTATGTTGTGGGGTTTTCGCCTTGTTTTCTGGGACTGGGTCCCGTGGTTATTATTGTAATGCTCTTTTCTGATTTCTAATAAAGTTTTTACCCCTTTGTTTTTTTTTTTTAAAAAAAAAAGAAAAAAAAAAGAAAGATAGATCTAGATTTGTATATTGCTGAGAAAATGTTATTTTTTATTTAAATACATGTATATATATACTTATGTTGGTTGTAACTATATATGCTACTCTTTTAAATAAATTTACGTATCAAAATTTAATGCAACAAGGGCTAGTTTTTTCTATTTTTTCTTTTTAAAGAAAATAAATATGAAAAATTATATAAAAAAATAATATTAAAATTGGGTGGGGGCTACCCCCACAACCTCCACCCCATAAGGGAGGCATTGTTGTGGAGGCAACGCCCAACGTTTCTTTCCATAGCAGTGACCCCCATATGGGGGTCGGCTGTGGGCAACACCCTCATAGCTTATGTGGCTATGTATTATGACTTGCATGCAATTTATAAAAAAATTACTTTATTGAATTTAAATTTGTTTAAATTAAATTTTAATTATGGTATTCAATTATATATATATGTATGTATCTATGTATGTATGTATGTATGTATGTATGTATTTGTATATATATATGCATTTATATTATGGTTAAATTATTAAATTATAATTGAAATATATGATTATTTATTTATAATATATATATATATATATATATATATATATATATATATGTATATTTTTATATATGTTGAAATTATAGAAAAGTTAGATGATGTTAAATTACAATGCTTGATGTTATGGTGTGATCGACTAAATTAAAAATAAGCAATTAGAATTAAGTTGAATGATTTTTGGGTGAATCGATTATTTACATTTCTTGGTAAAATTGTGCAATGAGATATGTTAAATTGTGTTTGTTGAATTGTAGAATACTTGTGTATGTACTTGTTTAACTCTTTAATTATTATTGAGTTAATTGTTGTTTCGCTTAATTGGGTTATGGTCATGTGGGAAACCCTTAAGTTAGTTTATCCTTCTATAGGAGCTTCAGTTATTGTTTAAGACTTCTAGAGGCATGGGAAAATGGTGGTATATTATATGGTATTTTAATTTGATACTTGTCCCTATTTTGATTATAATTGTGATTTTAAGTTACACTTGGGTTGTACCCATATTTATGGTTGTCTATTCATATGATTATTGGTGAGATGATTTTTTCCTCGTGGATGTTCCATTTTGTGATTCAGTTTTCTTATGTTGGTACAACCCCTTGGAGTTTGATTTTATGTTTTGGGTTTCTAGGGAGAGTGACTCTACGTGGGTGTCAGCACACAAAGGGGCTATCAGGATAACCCACGTTAGAGTTAGAGTAACAAGTGATAACATAATTAATTGATTAGGGGGTTGGGTAGTAAAATATCAACAAGATAACTATGGATGCTACATCCACCTGTTAGGGCTTTCATAGACTAAGGGTGGCCCAAGGAGGTTGTGGTTGGCAAGATCATTGCCTCATCTCCATGAGAGGTTAATGGTTCCACATGAGTCACCCTATGGGGTCAGAACCTAGAGAGGCTATCAGGATAACCATAGATGGGGGACAATGCCTAGAGAAAGGCGATGAAGTTACTGTCATAGTTACTGTCATAGAAACTAATATCTAGACTAGAGATGTTTTCATAAACATGGGCTAACAATAAGGACTTGACATTGGTAGGGATGATCAAGTAGTACTTCCTCAGAACCCCGATCTAGAATATGTTTCTATCTACTTAAAAAAGAATGGCTATCAAGAACGAAGTAATCCTTTACACATTTTTCTTTCTCCCACAAAAAAGTAGTGAAGGTTGAGATAGGTTCAAAAGCTTCTATTATTTGTAGCAGACGGAATCTCATTGGTTCAATTTATGAATATTCTGGTGCTTTTTTTATTGTGTTCTTTATTTTTTAATGACCATTGAGAAGCTGTATGAAGTGAAAGTTTCACGTACGATTTTGGAATAGAGATGAAAATAGTGATGTTTCTGTCGACTATAATTATCGAATAGTTCAAGTACAATTGATATAGTTGAAGCACAGTGTAGATATGGTTTTGTAGGATGGAATTTGTGGTGCCAACCTATAGGGTTTCTAGCATTTTTCATCTCATCTCTGGTAGAATGTGAGAGATTTCCCTTTGATTTACCAGAAGTGGAAGAAGAATTGGTAGCAGGTTATCAAACTGAATATTCAGGTATCAAATTTGGTTTATTTTACGTTGCTTCTTACCTAAATCTATTAGCTTCTTCATTCTTTGTAACAGTTCTTTACTTGGGCGGATGGAACTTATCAATTCCATTCCTACCCATTCTAGAACATTTTGAATGGGATTCTATTTCTGGAATTAGCGGGGTCATTAATATAACAATCAGGATCCTAATTATATTAGCTAAAGCCTATCTGTTCTTATTTATTTCTATCACAGCAAGATGGACCTTGCCTAGGATAAGAATGGACCAATTATTGGATCTTGGGTGGAAATTTCTTTTACCTATTGCTCTGGGTAATCTATTACTAATAGCTTCTTTCCAACTTATTTTATTGTGACTAACTTTCTTTTCTGCTTCGTGAAGAGGTTCTATATTCTCAATTCTGCAATATATCCAAATTTGATAGGTCTGATCTATGAAGAGAAATAAATTTCTATGAAATGATTATTCAAGGAGATTTTACACATGTTCTCCATGGTAACTTGGTTTATGAATTATAGTGAACAAGCAATACAAGCTGTGAGATACATTGGTCAAGGTTTTATGGTTACCTTATATTGCATGAATCGTTTACATATTACTATTCAATATCCCTATGAAAAATTGATCCCATCAGAATGATTTCGCGGAAGGATCCACTTTGAATTTGATAAATGTATTGCTTGTGAAGTATGCATCCGTGTATGCCCGATAAATCTACCTATTGTGGATTGGAAAGTCGGAATAGATATTGGGAAAAAGTGATTGGAAAATTATAGTATTGATTTATATTCTCCTCTAACATTCCCTTGTTGGTTATGTTTCTTTTGAGTTCTTTTGCTTTTCATGTTGGTGTTAGTCTTATGTTTTCTATTTGGATGTTCTTGGTTGGGGATCCTTCCTTATTTACTCCTAGCACAGGGGTGGTCAAGTGGAATGTGCTACACACCCTGTTGGGTCCCCTATCATGCAGTTGTACCTCTCAGTGCAGAGGTTTTTTTTAGATACAACTTGATCTAGGGTTCACATGTGGTAGATGTATACTTGCACTTCAATTATACTTTGTGTATTGATGTATTACTCCCACATGTGTTGGGGAGACTTATGATGTAGTCTTATATAATTGTTCAATGTGATGTACCAAAAAACTGATGTAATATATAATCACACTATGTAACTCATTCTTGAACTATAGTTGTAAATATCATTAATGTTATGTTGTATCTATGGAAATATGTTCATTTATTTCCATGTTTAATTTATTATAAATGCATTTATGGTTTTCATATGGTTTATTCTTGTCACATTGTTTATCATTTATGAATGTTTAAAATGAAGATATAAGAATGAATGGGTTACATTAGTGGAATTACTAAATACAACTATTGAATTTTGTTAAGGGTTATTTTGTGTAATGTCACGTTGTGTACCCCATGGGACTTAGCCATTTAATTTGTAATCAATAGTTTATGTTATATGCATTGAAAAACTTAGTTACATTCTCTATGTTTTAAAAAAAAATTGTTGCATTTTTAGTTGTCCTTTGGGGTTTGTGCGATGGGGCATTACATGTATAATTAGTTATTTTTGAGAAATATTGATTATAAAGATGCATATTTTTCTTCTACTCTATTTTCTTCAACAATTATATTTTATTGTAAGCAACTCTCATAAATAAACTATTATGGGTTGTTCTACATACTTAGTAGTCTTTATTACACACTTTCATTTTGATTAATCTTTTATCTAGCATGACAATATAATATACATATTGTAAAATAATTATTTGAATATTAATGTTTAAGAGTATACACATCATGGGATGTTATTGATGACTAATATCATGTTGATCAATACATTAGGATGTATAATTTTAAAATTTAGAGTGGGAGCTAAATAATTAACACTATTATGCCATGTCATACCATCTTAAAACTTATTCATTGTAATACATGGTAGTTATTGGATTGAGTAATGAAAATTTCTAACTTCCACTCTACATCAACGTGTTAAATTTGTACACAAAAGAAAAAATGATAAATATTGAAATAGCTAGTAACACAATAATATAATTCTATTCACTTCACATTAGAATCATGTGCAAAGACACATAATTTTCTACATTATGAGAGAAATTATACTATACATGATTTACACAAGATAAATTTTAGTTAAATAGAAAAAACACAAAGAAGATTGATGGGAGAAGATTATCCTACAAATATTGATGAATATCAAGTTGCATGGCCAAAGGTTGATATTCACATGGATTTTGATATATCCATGTCTTCTAAAGATCATATGAACAACAAATTACTCATGTACCAAGAGAAAAAATTAAGAATGAACAAAAACTAGAATCAAAATCTAATTTACTCAAATACTCAAATTTGATGCATAATAGGCTATTTGGAAACTAAAGAAGGATGTTGTGATACACTAAATTCCTATCTTTCTAGGGATCATATTGGAAGGGGTCAAGATCACCAAGGATTGTAATATTGATTTCATTGTATTGTAATTTAAGGCATTAATGGTATGTGGATGGTATGGCTTTCATGGCATGAATCCATGGTTGGCCTAGGAGAAGGTTGTGTGGAAGGTCAAGGTCCAAGACTTGAAAAGTGGTGTCCATGACTAGAAGACCAACTCTAATAGGTAGTGTTACGATTCCTTCAGATGATCATTGTTCATCATCATATTCCTTGATAATAATGCTCTTAGTAGTGTCTACACATGCTTCTGAGAAGCCTAACATCTTAACCAATTTTAAGGTACAAATGTTTAACCTTGCTCCACCATCTACAAAGACTCATCTGACTTTAATTTTATGGACAAGGACTTCAAGGTGTAAAGGGTCATTATGGTTTTTCTTTTTAGTTGAATAGTCTTGTTCAAAAAAAGGTGGCATGATAGGAATTGGTTAAATATCTTACCATCTCTTGGAAATTATTGACATCAAGGTTCATGGGGATGGTTTTCTTTTATAAGGGTTTGTCAAGTGATATACACAATAACTCTAAGATAGAGATCTATGCAAGAGTCTTCCCCAATTAGTCAAGCAAGTTGTATTGGGACTTTTGTGGTTGTTGTTTCTATGGAGGAGGACCTTGAATGGTTACCTTAGTTCGACAAGTGTTGACAATACATTTAGGATATTTCTTAATGGTAATGGTATTCACATGTTCACCGATAGCTCGAATGTGATTTATGATAATGGTATGGTTATAGACATATTTAGTATTAGTGTAATTGGTTGAATTTTTATTGGTCTTATTTCTTGAACTGGAGGCCTTTCCTTTTCCATGGTAATGTAAAGGATCGGTGAAAAATTTATGGTCACTATTAGATGACTATTTTTGTTGTTGTCCATTAACTTCAATAGTTCCATTTTCCACAAGGTCTTGTATGATATTTTGTAACTGTTGACACTGTGATAAGTTGTGTCCTTTAGTTCAATGGTAATCATAAAAGGTGTCGTCATCCCACCAAGATGGTTTAAACTATCTAGGATCATATTGTTTTGGTTTAGGAAGTTGTATGGAATTATGTTGTAAGATTTGTTTAAAGAAAAATTCAATCAACTCTCCTAAAGGAGTGTATTGTCATCTTGGAAACTTCCTTTGGGTTCTCAGTTGTTGTGTGTTTTGAGCCACATTGGCAGTTTGGTCAGGTGTTCTTGGTGCATTATTGGATGTGTTAGGCCCACTAGTGTAATAGTAGGACCCGTATATATGGTCTTAGCATAAACAACCCCATCATTAGTCAAATTCTTGTTTCGAGCCTAATGTTTGGGAATCTTGATCTCTCCTTTTTCAATTAAATCATTTTCAAGGATAATTCCTTTTTCCACTAGGAAAAAAAATGAAGTGCAACATTTCATCCTTAGTTCATGTCTCAAGTGGGAGTTAAGGTTCTCTATGAAAATGACAACATTTTGTTTTTCTAGTATCTTAACTGGGCATTGACTAGCCAAACTTCTCCATTGTTGGAAGAAAGTGACAAAGTTTTCTCCTTCATGTTGTGCAGTATGACATAAAGTGTAAATTGTTATTTTTTTTCTATGTTAAAGGAAAAGTGATAAACAATTTTTTCTGCTAGTTCACCCCATGTTCTTATGCTAGTCAGTAAATGTGCAAACCACTCAAGTGTTATGCCTATAGTACTTCATGGAAATAGTCTCATGAGGTATGTGGGATCATATGCAATGTTTATACATGATATGGAAAAATATCTTATGTGTTCAATTCAATTGCTCCTCCCTTTGTACTTAGGAAAGTTTGGTCAAACATAGTCATGTGGGAAGGGTGGCATGTATAGATTCTTGTAAAATGGATAAGGGCATAAATCCTTGGTTGAGTAGGTCTTGTTGTTAGACATTTACATATTTTCCATCTGTTGTTGCAAGGAAAGCATTTGAGTTTGTAAGAAATCCACTTGAGTCAATGACATGTTTTGTGTATTATGAGTGTCTATATTGGCATTTTGCAATCCAATGTTATGAGGTGGGTTTTGGTTTTGTATATGTGTAAATGAAAAGTTTTTTTTTTGTGTTTGGGACACATATGATATATTTTTATTTGGTATAGTTTTATGTGGTGTAGGATATGAGTGTTATGAAGTGAATTGGATGGTATATGCCATGGGTTTGTAAAAGTTTTACCATATGTATTTTGATTGCTATACTGTGGAGAAGTTCCTTGGTTACCATGTTGCGTGAAAGAGCCTTGATTTCCCAATTGTGTGTTTTATAGAATGGATCCTTGGGTATTTTATTGTGTATGTCCATGAGGAATATGCCCTGGTTGTGACGAGTGTTGAGAAGCCCCTATGTTTGGTATGGAATTTTTTTTGGAGTCTTGTTGATTACAAGTTTAGGTCTCTTGATGGTATTGTTTGTGACAAATGGGTTTACAGATGATGCCCCTATGGTATTATATGTAGTAAAGGTGGTACCAAAGGGTTGTGACATGGGTTGTGTCATGTTTTATGTCATGCTTCATTTTATGCCTTGTGTCATGCCTTGTCTGCCAAATAAGGAAGTATGAATGGTTGTAGCATCTTGTGTAGTTCCTCCTAATGGTATAGATGCATTAACTTGGGGAATAGAGACAATACAAATAGGTATGGTGTGTCCTTGTGTTTTTTTATTTGATTGAGGTATATCTTGCAAGGTGTTAACATAAAAACCATGTGGTATAGTGGCTCCTTTCGATAAAAGTATATGGCTTAAAAGTGTTGAGGATCTAGGGCCATGATTTTATCTACAAAGGAGGCCACTTAAGGATCTTGTGAGGCTGCCTCAATTTTTTCTATGGTGACATTGCCTTGTGAATCTCTAAGGATGAACTTTTTAAATGGATTAGGTATTTTTCTTTGTGGTATAGGTGCTCCTTGGGAAAGATTTCCAAATGAGTTGACAAATTCATCATCTTGTGGAAAGGCCATTACTTTTCTTTTCCTTTGCAACCTAGTCTTGACCATAAAATACTTATAGGAAAAGGAATGGATGTGAGAGTGACTAAGGTTGCTTATGCAAGAGTATGCAATTTTGTCTAGAAAAATGATGCCAAGGTATAGATTCAAAGTTATAAAATGTCAAGATGTCAAGATGTCAAGAAGATGACGTCACAATGAGGTTCAAACTTATGGTAATGTCTATGCAAGATGACTATTTTTTTGGATTTTTAAGGTATATATGATATCTAAGGGTAATTTCAAGACAAGGAACCAAAGTGACAATAGTCAAATGTCAAGAGTGCCACAATGAGATCAAAGTCTTGAACAGTGTATAAGGAATGCCAAATGGAATGCAAGTGTGAAATGTTGGCATTATGATCTAAAGTAATGACTAAAGGTATGACTATTAAGTACCTTGTGGTAAAGCCAAAGTAAAGGTTGCTTGACCAAACTAAGATATCCAAAGTTTAAAATATGGTTTATCAAGACTTCAATGATGATGATGAATAAATGACAAGAAAAAGGTGGTCTGAAACTAGCTTTGTGAGTTGAGGACCAACCTAGATGGAAAAAGGACTAAATTGATGGAAGGAAGTTGAAGTCAAGAAAAATATGATTTGGTCACTATGGTCTAGTCTCAAGTCTAATAAGTTTTCCAAGACCAAGGTCTACAACAAGGTATATGCAACTAAAGGATGCCCTAATGTTTTTCCTATGGTCAAAGCAAGGAATCCAATGATGGATGGGTGAATGAATGATGTATGAAAATTCTAGAAAATTTTTTAATTCTATTATCAAAGAATCAAGTAGTTCTCAGGATTGATTAGAAAATGGATTTGTTTCGGTTTCTCCTTAGAAAATTTATGGTGATAGGAAAATTGCATCATTTAAAGTCTCAGTTGCAGTTTAGGACAATCACTTGCAACATTCTAAAAATGGTGATTGTGGTTTTCAGTGTCATGGTTGTGGTTAAGGATAGCCAATTGCAATTTATATGTGTGTTTCTTGGATTTGACTAAGTTTTGACCAAATTTGAGGTGATTTTGTGGAGTCCAATTTTAGAAAACATAGAAAAGTATTTGAAAAAACTTGTCTTTATCTAGTTTGAATATGTAAAATGTTTAAATGTATAAGAAGACACTTATAGACAATGCACAACCTAGGCTTCTCAAGAGATACAACTCACTAGATCCTCGCTTGGATTTCTCCAACTAACCAAACAAGGCATATAGATAGAGACTTGGTGGCACTGGATCCCCCTTACACAACACTCACTTCTCAGGCACACCAAGTCTCAAATTCCTCAAAGAGGAATATTTTCATCTACACATGAATGGTGAATAAATGGGGTAGCTTCATAACGACCATTCCTACACTAGCAAGTGAAAGGGATATTGGCCACCAAAAAAGGCTATTAATTTGTGTTTTGGCATGAATACATGGTGCCTATGCATGAGGTGAGATTAGCTCCAAAAAGAGGCCACCTAGTCCCTTTGTTAGAAAGGATTTTGATGTATCACACTGATATTGAGGGTGGAACTTGTCTACATAGGACATCCACATTGGGTGATTGAAGACTTTCCCAATAATCACAATTGTTTATATAGTGGACCAAAAAAACTAACACTTGGGTCATTACCTTTTTCAAGGTAGGTCCTCTAAGGTAAACAAAAGAAAGATAAGTATGTTTTTTTTTATCTCCAAGATCACATGAAGTATGAGGAGAGAACATAAATATATTTTTATCTACAAGATCACACGTAGCATGAGGAGAGAACATACACAACACCTTTTTCTCACACTCATAAGATGTTCATTTTAAGTCCAAAACCAAATGCGTGGGTGATTATACACAATGCCAACAGATTATTTTTATTCTCAAGATAACCAAATGGTACGAGAAAAGAGCATACACACCTTGACGAAAAATGCAAACAATAAGACAATGAAGACACTTGTTCTTTTTAACCCTCAAAGCAATATGTCAAAAAGACAGTTGATGCAAACGTTAATTTTAAACCAATGAGTGAAATGAAAATTAAGGTAAATTTAGGCTCAGTGACATGTAGATTCAAGGTTAATTTTAATCCCAATGAGTGAATGAAAAGAAGAAAAGATTTTTTAATGAGAAATGTCAGGTTGGATGTTGCCTTTCCACCTATCCCACATGCTAGAAATCAAATATCAGTAACAAAAAACCCCTAAACTATGAAACCCAAGATATTTAAACTATAAATTTTGAATGAAAGCCTAAATTTTAAAGGAACAAGAAATTGCTTCGCAGGAGAAGTAGTTGTGGCTCAAAATGAGAATCAATTACATCGCTATAATCCTCATTATGTCATTTGAGATGTTGAATGTAGCTCAGGAAAATGATTGTGGCTCAAGCCGATGTCAGATGCATTTAACCAAAATGTTGATTGCATTGAAACATAGTCAATTACAATGTGTGAACTTGAACTTGCAAAATAGAAAGTCTACCAAATCCAGATAATCTAATGACCAATATAACATGCAACTAGGTTAGCCTAACAAAATGAAAAACTAGATGATCTAACTTTGCCAGAAAAACAAAGAAACTAGACAAAATTAAAGTATTCCCTAATGCAAAATAGTTGCATCGTTTGGCTTTGTGATTGCATCGATTTGTACCTACAAGCTAAAAAAAATAAAAAAATGTAAGATCTCTATAATTTTTTCCTTTCACATTAGGTTCACCAATGTAAATCAGGGTCAAAATTATCAAGGTTAGGCAATAAAGAATATAAATAAAACCCTAATAAACAATGAAGCACAAATAAGCATAATGACACAAAACATGGAACAATATTACCAAAAATTTTCATACCACCATTGATTCACCTTCATTACACTTCTCCATTTTTCTTGATATGAATAATTGCCCTTAGATTTTTGAGCATGCAAATAGGCCTAATGGCAATGACAGAAAAATATTGAAGATTCTAATTGGCTATGAATACACTTGTCTTGATGGAAAGATGGCAAGATGACTCTAAATAGCAAAAGGTTGGTGAATATGACAATGAAAAGGTCTTTTATAGGAAAGAAAATTTTGAATGAATGGATAACATTGACCAAGAATGAAAGATGTAATATGGACTAGGGTTAGGGAAAATGATAAGGATTGATGGTCAAGATTAAATTATAAATAATTTAATCAAGGGTGGAGGTTAATTAAGACATGGATAGATAAGGATCAATGTGGATAATGAGGTAAGAGGAAATTAAATAATAAAAAATTATTTAATTAATTTAGGCAGCCAATGAATAATTAAATAATTTAAAATAATTATTTAACTATAGAGGAATGTGACAAAGAGGAAATTTTGAATTAAATAATGATTTAATACAAAATTCAAGAGAGTGCACCTAATTAAATAATTAATAATTCATTCATTCATTATAGAAAAGGCTAATGAATAATTAAATAAATAAAAAATAATTATTTAATTTAGTAGAAAGTGATAAAAATTAAATAAATAAGAATTTATTTAATTTTAGAAAGAAAGGAACTTAATTAGTGATGTAATTAAATAAATAAAATTTATTTAATTAGTCAAGGAGGAATAAAGAGAGTAATGAATTAATTAAATAATTAAATTTATTTAATTAATAGAAGACTTATGACATTAGGATATAATTAAATAATTAAAATTATTTAATTATCTAAGATGAAAAAGGGAAAAAAGATTAAGAATTAGAAGTCATAGACCTAGGACAATTTTTAGTGTCTACAATAGGTTTTCTCTCTTCATTTATGGTTCCTTCCTAAAAGTTCATGTTCATATGATTTGGGAGGATGGTGGTGAGATTTTTTGAGAGATTATGTAGTTGTTGGTGTTGCATGTGTCGATCATTGTTATTATTCTTGGTACTTCATTTTTAAATCATTTATCACACCTTGATATTATTTTGATTGGTATAATTGATATGATTTGACATTACCCATGTAGTCAGAATTACTAGATATGTATTTGGCAGGTTTGATATAGGGAGCTTGTGATTGTGGTTTATGGGTTGCATATGTTAATTGTATGAATTTACTAATTTATTTGATACCTATGAGGTATGGATGGTTGGACACATTAGCACATGTTTTGGATGCTATTTCAAATCATGTGGGGTTTTCACCTATGATAACAACTTGTTTGGATCCTTTTTTATCACTTGGAATTGATGCTTGTGTTCTTGGATTGGTGCATCTCCACCTTGGAATATTCCTTTTCTTCCATAGGTGGTACATTGGAGGATTAGAGTTCTTTCCTGAAATGGAAATCACTTTGGTTTTACTGTGGGTATCTTGATGGAGTATGAGAGCATGCTTGAGTTTCATGATGGTTACATGTATGCAATAGGTATGTGCAGGATCATCATGGAAAAAATAGGCCCTTAAGTGGCAAAAAAATTAGAGTTAGGCAACTTGGCATAAAAATTTGAATAAGTTATCTACATTATTTCAAAAATATGTACAAATAGAATCTATATCAAATTGAATTTAGTTTCTAAACTACTAGGTTTGTTTAAAACAAAAAGAAATATATTTGGTGAAATTTTGAAATTTCAATGTAGTAGTACTTAAATTTCAAGGAAAAAATAAGTAGGTATCTATTTGACCACCCTAACCACAATAAAATGATAATATTTTTTTTTATAAGATTTTAGATATAAGTAGAGGACTCATGTCCTGATGTGATGCATAATTTTTTATAATTTTTTCCTAAGTAAATAATTAATTATGAATTTTTTATTACAACTTTTAAAAAATATAAAAAAATCATACATCTAACCACCTTAACTTGGTCAAAACTTAATGAAATTAATTTTTTTTATTTTAATCCTATAGTATGTGAAGCATAGAATGTGATGCATGTTTTAGATTCAAAAAATGTGATACCATTTGAAAGCTATAGATGTTTTTCAATTAGCCTATTAATCAGGACTTTAGTCATAATTTGAATAGAAAATGAATAATAATTACTTATTAAATTCAAAGTAAATCATAATTTATATCAGTGGAAAGCTGAGAATCCCCTTTAAAAACTCTTTTTGTTTCATCAATTTAGGGTTAGAAAAAGGTTGTCAGCCACAAACCCATCATATTGCCACTTTTTGGCCCATCATGATCCTACACATACCCTAATGTATACAACAAGTGGGAGAATGTTGGGATATGGAATTGTACACCATTGCATAAAGTGTTATTGAAATCAAGGAAAAAGGGGGTGAACCTAAAATGGGATATTAAAAATGATATCCTCAATATTCAAAGGGTGTCCCTCTTCCTTGATTTGATTACAAAAGGAGATCACAAGGTGTAAATATTGACTTTCAACCCTAAGGTAACCCAATCAAGCCTAGATCTAAATTTTTTACAGAAAATGGGGAGATATGAAAATAAATGGAAATGATTTTATGCAACTAAACCTAATGAACAATAAGACCTAGATGATAAAATACAATTTCCTAGAATTAGTTTTGACAATCCTTAGGTACTGGATCATATTAAATATTTTTTGTATATAGGTCTCACTATAAAAAAAACCAAAAATAAAGTTTGCAATCAAGTTTCTATGACTTGAAAATAATGATGAAAACTTTGAAAACAATGAAAAATTTCTCCTTGAGATCTTTCCAACTCTTCTTCACATGCAAATCTACACATACACAAAGAGATGAGATTTGTTTTCCTGAATGAGGTTTTCCATGGTCAAACCTGAAGTTTGGTAATTAAACCTTGATAGAAAGATAATTTCATTTGATGAATGGAAGGAATGATGAATGAACACTTTCTTGCTACAACTCACCAAACCTAATGGCTTCCCTTAGAGGACTTATGACAAACACATCACTCCAAGGATTGGATCTTGCTTGAATTTACTTGATTGATTACTTAATTTGATACTTAAATGCTTGAAACCTACATCAAAATGTTAGCTCCAAAACATGATATAAACACACATAAGATTGAACATGATTATAGGATCTTGAATGTTATTGTAGATGACTACTAAATATTCTCTTGAATTCTCTTGAAAATAATATTTTCTCTTAGGATTAATCTCAAAAAGTCTTATATTTTACAATGATAAAACAACTATGTATTTATAGGTGTTTATCTAATTTCCCAAAAATTAGATTCCAAAAGCTAATAATTGTATATGAAATTTGAATCATTAAAAGACTTCTAAAAACATATTAAATTTTGGGATGTAGGACCTAAGGAGGACCCATTTTCCCTTGGATGAATGGGTCCTAGCCCAAAAATATAGGACACACAAGCTCCAATGTGTTTATTTATTAATTTCAACAATTAAATGTTATTCCCCCATTTGGAAAATGAAAAGAATAAGGCTTTGGAATGCATAAATTGGTAAATTAGAAGCTTAATTAAGTATAATTAATTAAGGGATGAAAAAATAGTGTGAAATTTAAGGACTATATAAAATTTCCTATAATACATTTAGCCCCCACTTTAGTGAGAGTATCAGCCCACACTCAAATTCACACTCAAGTAGACAAATATGTGTCAAGAGAGGTCTAATTATACAAATTTTGGAAAGATAAGATGATAAATGATCAAGGATGTTTCCAAGCCCCCAAGATCTAAGATCCCATTGAAAACCAACATAAGGAAAAAGGGACAAACAAGATATGTAAGATATATGCAACAAGACAAGATATGCAAGAATACAATGTTAAAGCTAATGCAATAATGAACTAGCAAGTTGCATTATGCCACATCCATGAAATACACTCACAAGGATCTAAAATAATTTATGAACACATGGCTCCACTAGTGAGAAAGTTGTACTATGCTAGGTGGCCATGAAATATTCTCACAAGGACTAGTGTAATTCTAGTTTACACTAGGTGAGCCCTAAAAGATGAGAAACACACATTAGGTCTACAAGGTGTGTAGTCATAAAAAGATGTGGCATATGGAAAATTCATGCCAGGTCTATGGCCTTCCATATGCCAACCATACTAAAATTTATACTCTCTAACAACTTTTATACAATGTAACAACATGATCAAGATACTTTGTCAACGCTACACTAAGTTCAAGATTTGTGAATAAACTAAAGCAAGAAATTTCAATGCTATAATGAAGCAACACCAAGTTAATAGTGCCAAGTTAATAATCCCAATGTATGCCCCTAGTTTAAAGGAATCACTAAACACCATGTTGTGAGCAATTACTTTAAAGTAGAAAATGATATATGCTAGTTGATAACAAGGGCCATGAGAACTTATTTGGAAAGCCTTATGTAAATCATATGTTTCCAAATAACTCCACATCATGAAAAAAGAGGTTTCCCCACATGCAATATAAAGATAACACAAAAAGGGATCCACAATTTTTTTTTCATTACATGTCTTTGATATAATGATATAATAGAGCTTGGAACTATCATCATTCCCTAAATATCTCATGGAACAATGACCACAAAGGAGGCATGACACATAGAGAGTGAAAACAAAGAGAATATTTTGGGTCAACATGGAAGAGACCTAAATGTCTCAATTCCTTGCATCATCCCCAAAAGGAAAACACAAGACAAAGGATAAAAAACAATGTTTATGACATATGGAAGAATGTAGATACAAATTGAAGAATGTCACAATAGATACACTTCCTTTGCATCTTTACACCAATAGAGTAAAACTGGTCATCCAAAGAAAGCTCAAAAACATAAACCCACACCAAGCATCACAATACAAGGGATCACATTACATACATGCAATCATAAGGAACATATAAAGGAAAAGCTAGTATAACACACATGTCCAACCTATAGCAGGTCATCTACATCCCAATCTTGTCCATCATATATGGAAAGTGGATAAAAATACAAAGGGCCAATGACAAGTGCCATACCAAGACAAGGCTAGCCAACTCCTTGCCCCCCAAATGTAGGACAAGGATGAGACAAGATGAATGGTGAGATAGTGCCCCTTTCAAAATGGAAAAATGATTTACATAAAGTGGAATACATGTAATAGTGAGTATGCTATGATTCTACAACTATCACATGGAAAGGAGCAAAGTGTGCACACTATCCTTGGAATTTAATCCTTAGAGGTCCAAAATTTTCTTAATAGCTGGGTATGTGCAAGATCATCATGGAAAAAATAGGCCCTTAAGTGGCAAAAATATCAAAAAAATCAGAGTTAGGAAACTTGACGTAAAAAATTGAATAAGTTATCTATATTATTTCAAAACTATGTAAGAATAGAATCTATATCAAATTGAATGCAGTTTCTAAAGTACCAGGTTTGTTAAAAAAAAAATCTATTTGGTAAAAATTTGAAATTTCAATGCAATAGTACTTAAATTTCAAGGAAAAATAAGAAGTAGGTGTTTTTCTTTATACCATAATAAAATGATAATATTTTTTTAAGATGTTAGATATAAGTAGAGGACTCGTGTCTCGATGTGATGCATATTTTTTTGTAATTTTATTCCAAGTAAATAATTAATTATGAATTTTTTATTACAACTTTTAAAAATATAAAACCTCATATGTTTGACCACCTTAACTTTGTCAAAACTTCATGAAATTCAAATTTTCTTTTTAATTCTATATTATGTGATGCATGTTTTGGATTCAAAAATGTGATATCATTTTAAAGCTATAAATATTTTTCAATCAGTCTATCAATCAAGACTTTAATCATAATTTGAATAGAAAATGAATAATAATTACTTATTAAATTCAAAGTAAAACATAATTTATATTGGTGGAAATCTGAGAATCTCCTTTAAAAACCCTTTTTGTTTCATCAATTTTGGGTAAAAAAAAGTTGTTAGCCACATACCCATCATATTGCCACTTTTTGGCCCATCATGATCCTGTACATACCCAGCTCCTACAAGTGAGTACAATTATTTGTATGGTGTCTAAAAAATTTATCATATGCACAATATGGTCCCATTGTATCTCTTTTTTTCTAGTTAGTCAGTGTGGTTTAGGGGGTAGTTTAAATAATCCATAGTATAAAAGTGTGTAGAAATCATTCTTAGTTTTGGATTCATATAATAAGGGATGTAAGTTTTCAAGAGGATCATTGACTATAGGCTTCTTGCAATGTTTATGTTTGTTTCTTAGTTGGGAAATGGTTGGGTGTAAAGGTGGAGGATCGAAGGTGACCCTGTTATTTTCATCCTTATAATTTATTTTATTGTATTTTGAAATAACTCTATAAGGGTATGTGCAGGATCATCATGGAAAAGATAGGCCCTTAAGTAGCAAAAAATTTAGAAAAATAAAAGTTAGGCAACTTGACGTAAAAATTTAAATAAGTTATCTATATTATTTCAAAAATATATAAGAATAGAATCTGTAGAAAATTGAATCTAGTTTCTAAACTACTAGGTTTATCTTTAAAAAAAAATCTATTTGGTAAAAATTTGAAATTTCAATGCAGTAGTACTTAAATTTTAGGGAAAAAATGAGAAGTAGGTGTATGTCTAACCACCCTAACCACAATAAAATGATAATATTTTTTAATAATATTTTAGATATAAGTAGAGGACTCATGTATTGACGTGATGCATACTTTTTGTAATTGTTTCCAAGTAAATAATTAATTATGAATTTTTTATTACAACTTTTAAAAAAATATAAAAACTCGTATGTCTAACCATCGTAACTTAGTCAAAACTTCATGAAATTCATTTTTTTTAATCCTATAGTATGTGCAGCATAGAATGTGATGCATGTTTTGGATTCAAAAAATGTGATACCATTTGAAAGCTATTGATGTTTCTTAATCAGCCTATCAATCGGGACTTTAGTCATAATTCAAATAGAAAATGAATGATAATTATTTATTAAATTCAAAGTAAAGCATAATTTATATTGGTGGAAATATGAGAATCTCAATTAAAAACCATTTTCCTTTCATCAATTTTGGGTAAAAAAAAGTTGTCAACCACATACCCCTACAAATATCCATCATATCACCACTTTTTGGCCTATCATGATTCTACACATACCCAAAAAATATTTTATCTCCCTGTGCCATATCATTTTTCCTACTAGGAGAGGTGGTGGGGGTAGATAGGCATATTTAACACAAATAAGGGAGGATTTAGGGTGAATGTTGGAAAGTGAATGAATCTTAGGCAAAGTGGAGTTAAGGAATGTTTCAAAAATCTTATCTTATTTTGCAATGATGTCTTCCCAAGTAGGATAATAATTAAGAGGGACAAAAAATATTCTCATGATAATGATCCAAGGGGATACTTTTTTAATGAAAATTGAAGTGTCCCTAATGCTCCATAATTTAGCACCATCAAAATATTGTGATTCCAATGCATTTTTAATGAAGTTGAAAGGAGCCTGTATGCTCAACTTATGGCTCATAAAACCTTAGTCAAACTGGTACCTGAGGCCATTAGAAAAAAAATAAAAATGGTTGACTCAAAATTAATCAAAATTACCATCAAGTTGAAGAGCTCATTGAGACCTTTCCAACTACATTCATTTCATCAAATTCTAAGTTTGTATGCCCAATATATCACAAGTTAAAGTTGAAATTGACTAGTGTGGACCAATGATATGACTAACAATGTCAACAAAGTGACTCAACAGTTTGTATCGTATAGATGATGAAGTAGACCAATCCTGGACTAACATGTGTCTATCAATAGAGCTGACAAAGCAAGTGACATGGATGTTCATATAGGCTATACACTGAGGTGGACCAATCTAAGCACAACACATGGCAAGTATGGAATCCAACATAGATAACAAAGCATCAATGTGGCATCAATGTGATTGGATCAAAAAATATGAGGGTTCCATGTGGCATCACCACTAGAAGCCACGTCGCACCCCTTCCTCTCTCCCACCAAATGGTTTTTTTACAAGGTAACCAAAAGAAGTTGGTGGGGGTCAAACCCCCCAACTCATTGCTCTAATTTCCACAGCCCACTGGTGCACTACGTGGCATGCACTTTACCTAATATGGTGGCCAATTTGGTTTGTCATTTTAAACATTGGAATGTATTTTTTTAAATGGATGGTGGTGGGGGTCAACCTCCCAACCACCCTGCCACCAAAACTCATAATCACCAACAAGCCATTGAATGGATTTGGTAAAATAATGGTGTTGATTTTTATTAACTAAGAGAGGAAAACCAATTACCCCTTATTTTAAATAATTTTCCTCAAAAATTAAAAAAATTAATCTCCTAATACTTTTAAAAGATTAAAAATAAATCTCCCAAGAATGAAAAAATTTAAAGGGCCCAAATAATTTTTACTTTATATTGAGGGAATTTTTAAATGATTTTATTTTGTAAATAAGGGATATTTGTGAAACTACATGATGTAAATAGGGGGTTATGTTATGATTTTGTAATCATATTGTTATAGGCCAAATTGGGCCAATCTTTTGTATAAAAAGGGGTGAAAATGGGAGAGTTAGACATCTAGGTGATGAGTAGGGAGAGAATGATCAGATACTTTTGTGTCCATTTATGTAGAATGAGAGGATGTTGTCATTGTGCTGGAAGGAAATGGAGTTGTAATAATGTTGAAGCCTTGTATTCCTAATTTTGGAGCATAATAGGATTGGTCACTTTGTTTGGCCATTTATCCATTTATACTGTAGGATTCAAGGCCTAGTAGAAGATACTTCTAGGATCCATTTATCCACTCTTTGGTTGGGAGGTATAGCTCTCACCTGGTGGGAGAGTAGGACTCAAAAATAAATTGCTCACCATGGTAAGGTTAATATGACTTGGATGGAATTTTTTGCTACCCTTAAAAAATAGTTTTACCCTTTAGGTTATATGTAGCAACTAACAATGAATTGGAAAACCTTTAAGCAAGGTAAGGGTCAGTTTGTCCAAGATTACACCCATGATTTTATAAAATGGGCTATTGCTTTAAATATTACATTGTATACTTAGGATACACTACTTAAGTACATAGGTGGTTTGCATTCTTACCTAATACATACTATTCTAATGTTGAGTCCTAGTAATTTGGACAAAGTTTCAGTCCAAGCCACTCATTTAGAGTCAAGGGGTAAGAACACTTTCAGTGATAATTTCTCAAAGAAACCATCTAAGTTTGAGGGAAAGTCTAAGGGTAAATACATAGACAAAGATAAAGGAAAAGGGAAGAAGGCATCTATACTTAAGAAGGAGGGTGATAATCCCACGTGCTCCCATTGCAAGAAAGAGGAGCGTTATGATTCAAAGTGTTGGAAGTTGCATCCAATAATAGGGTTGAAAATATATGAAGGCAATAAAGGTAAGCAAAAGACTACTGGAGTGATTCAACAAGATCTTGGATCCGACTTTGGAGATGAAACATAGATTGTTGTTGTTGGGATCCAAGGTAAAGGGAAAAGTATAACTCTCTCTTATAATGCATTTTTTTCTAATGCAAGTACAAGTAAAGTATCTAATCCTCTTAAAGCTAATAAACAACAAAATTAATTATTTCATATTTGAGTTGTAACTAAGTGCACTAAGATTGACACACTATTTGATATAGGTTCTCAAGTCAACTTAATATCTAAAGAGGAGGTAAATAAAATTTATCTAGCTACAACACCTCATCCAAATCCACATCTGCTTGGATGGTTTTGCAATGATGCTCAACTATAGGTAACAAAACAATGCAATTTTAGATTTTCTATCATTGCAAACATTGTTGATGAGGTAGAGGTAGATGTTGTTCCTTTGGATATTTGTGGGCTTGTGTTAGGGAGTCTATATCTATATGATAGAAAAGAAATATTTTATAGGGGGGGAGAATAAGTATCATATTTTTTAAGGATGGGATAGAATACATTGTATGCGCACACAAAGTTAAGACTAATATTGCACTAGTTAATGCTAGTTAGATGGAAAGGTTGGTCAATTCTAGTAAGAAATTTATATTAATGCTTGTAAAACCCAAAGAGGATGAAATTTGAGCATTTAAGGGGTGTGATCTAGATCATAAAATTGAGATGGTCAAAATAGTTTCTACTTATGATGACTTATTTCAAGAGCCAAAGGGGTCACCACCTAAGTGAGAGATACAACATGAAATCCACTTACAACAAGATGTGCCTCTTCCAAACATTGGCATGTACCACTTATCTATTTAACAGAATAAAGAAATTAGAAAGAAAGTTCAAGAGTTGGTTGAAAAAGGAGTCATCCATCCTAGTACATCTCTATGTGGTTCTCAAATTATGTTGGTTCTGAACAAGTATGGGTCTTAGAGAATGTGCATCGAATATCAAGCCTTGAACAAGATAATGATAAAGAACATGTATCCTCTTCCCTATATTGATGATTTACTTGATCAATTAAAACATGTAGTTTATTTCACTAAGGTAGACTTGCATAGTGGATATCATTAGATAAGAATTTCAAAAGAAGAAATTTGGAAAAATGTATTTAAGACGAAATAGGGACTATTTGAGTGGTTGGTCATGCCCTTCGGGCTTTACAATTCACCAACTACATTTATGAGAGTCATGAATGATGTATTTCATCCTTTTATTAATGATTTTTTCATAGTCTATCTAGATGATATTCTTGTATTTAGTTGAACTTGGGAAGATCATGTAAGTCATGTAAAGAAAGTTTTTGATGTATTGAGAAAAGAAAAACTCTAAGTAAATATGTCTAAATGTGAATTCTCTAAGACATCCTTAGTGTACTTAGGCTATGTCGTAGGTGGTGTTCAATTGAAAGTAGACCCTGGGTATGTGCAGGATCCTGATGGGCCAAAAAGTGGCAATATAATGGGTATTTGTAGGGTATGTGGCTGATGAATTTTTTTTTACACAAATTTGATGAAACATAAAGGGTTTTTTAAGGAGATTCTCAGCTTTACACCAATATAAATTATGCTTTACTTTGAATTTAATAAGTAATTATTATTCATTTTCTATTCAAATTATGAATAAAGTCATGATTGATTGGCTGATTGAAAAGCATCTGTAGCTATCAAACGGTATCACATCTTTTGAATCCAAAACATATGTCACATTCTATTCTTCACATACTATAAGTTTAAAAAAAAGAAAAATTGAATTTCATGAAGTTATGACCAAGTTAAGTTGGTCAAACATATGAGTTTTTATATTTTTTAAAAAGTTGTAATAAAAAATTCATAATTGATTATTTACTTGAAAAAAAATTACAAAAAAATATGGATCACATCGAGGCATGATTCCTCTACTTATATCTAACATATTATAAAAAAAATATTATCATTTTATTGTGGTTAGGGTGGTCAAACAAACACCTACTTCTTATTTTTTCCCTGAAATTTAAGTACCACTGCATTGAAATTACAAATTTTCACCAAATATATATATATATTTTTAAACAAACCTAGTAGTTTAGAAACTACATTTAATTTGCTACAAATTCTATTCTTACATATTTTTAAAATAATATAGATAACTTATTCAAATTTTTACGTGAAGTTGCCTAACTCTGATTTTTTTGAATTTTTGCCACTTAAGGGCTTGTTTTTTCCATGATGATCCTGCACATACCCCCTTGCAAAGTTCAAAGTTATTGTAAAATGGCCTAAGCTAATTACTGTCATTAAAGTTAGAAGTTTCTTAGGTACAATCCAGTACTGGAGAAAGTTCATTGCAAATTTCTATATTGAATCAACATTGCCTGCATTGACCAATACGAAGGAAACTTTTTAGTGGGGAGGTCCACGATAGAATGCCTTCAAAAATTTGAAGGAAAAGTTGAGCATAGCACCAATGAATTGTCTTTACTAGATTTACACCAACTATTTGAGATTGAGATAAATGCGAGTGGATTTGTCATGGTAGCAATGCTAATGCAAGAAGGTAAACCAATCTACTATCAATCTAAGACATTTACAGGTGTAGTAATTGACATTTATGATAAGGAACTTTATGCATTAATTCAGAGTGTTAAACAATGGAAACACTAGTTAATGGAGAAAGAAAATATAATCCACACTAATCCCCAACCACTTCAATACTTGCACTTAGAGTCTAAGCTGCAACAAAGTAGGCACTTTAGGTGGATGGGTTTTCTTCAATAGTTTGATTAGGTAATTAAGTACAATAAAGGTGTCCATAACAAAGTATTAATTTTTTTTTCTAGGCCTCATATTATGAATGCTTTGATTATCCTTAAAGCTAGTTCCATGGTACATCAATTTTTTTAGGAACAATATGCTAACAATGAAGACTTTAAGGAAATCTATACAGCTCTAATTGTAGGAAAACATGTAGAAGAGAAATATTACTATGTGCAGGATAAAATATTGTATCACTTGGGAAATTTATGCATTCCAAAAGATGAACAAGCATAGGTAATTAGAGAAGCACGGACCTCATTGATTGTAGGAGATTTTGGGGTAAGCAAGACAATCACTTAGCTACAGAAGTATTGTTAGTGGCCTCGTATGCAAGAAATTGTAACTAAGTATATTAGAGGTTGTGTCATGTGTGAAACAAGTAAACCTAGTAATAAGAAATTGGGTTGTGCACACCTCTACCTGTACCATCCCATCCATGGGAAAGTGTTTCAATGTATTTTTTCAGGGGATTATTTATGTCTAGGAAGGAACATGATTATTTGTATGTAGTAGTTGATCAGTTCAGCAAAATGTGTATTCTAATTTGTGTTGTAAGAAATAGGTCACTATTGAACTAACAACTTAGATGTAATTTCAATTTGTATGGGTTCATTTTGGGTTACCTACTTCTATTGTATTGGATTGAGATTCTTGATTCCTAGGGGAATTTTTCTCAATTTTGTGGAGACTCATGAACACCAAATTGAAGAAGAGTACAACCTCCCATTCACACATTGATGGATAAATAGAGGTAGTAAATAGGAAAATTGTGTATCTACTTAGAGGTTACTGTAGCAAACATACCAAGCTATGGGATAAGAGTCTTCATTATGTCTAGCATGCTAACAACCATGTGGCACACTCTTCTACAAAGAAGTCTCCTTTTGAGACTTGCTTCAGTTATGTGTCGAAAATAATGATGGATTTTTCTTTTGGGAAAGATTCAATGTTGAAGATGGATGCCATGATGCATAGAATGCTTTAAAGTTCATCTAGAAACTCCAATAAATCCATTAGGAAGTGGAAGTATAGTTGGAGAAGAGCCAAGTCAAATATAAGACTCGAAATGATAAGCATCATATCGATCATCAATTCCACATCAGAGATAGATTTTCATTACATATCAGCAAGGAAAGAATGCAAGGTGAAGGAAGGAAGCTCAAGATGATTTGGTATGATCCCTTTTAAATCTTGGAAAAGATTCGAACCAATGCCTTACACCTTAATCTTCCTCCATACATGCACATATATTCAGTAGTCAATGTTGAGAATCTAAAGTTGTACAAGCCTCTAATGATATTGGATGAAGACATAGAAATTCAGGTTCCATCTGTTGATGATATTTCACTAGAGTGCATGTCAGAGTTGCTAGAGGATATCATCTTAGACAAGAAAATTGGGACTTCATGAAGAGGCATAGTTGAGTACCACAAAGTGCACTTGAAGGGGATGAATCCAAGCAAGGAAAAATAGATGGAGATTGGTAAAGTGAGGGAACTCTACCCTCACTTGCTTTCCAAGTAATCAAGCTTTCAAAGGTCCAAAAGCTCTCCAATGAGGAGGACTAAGCCAATGGGATACTTTTTCAATGAAAATTGAAGTGTCCCCAACGATCTAGAGTTCAACACCATCAGAAAGAGCTCAAAATATTGAATTGAACACAAATTGAAGAGTCGAAAGGAGCTTGTATGCTCAAGTTATGGTTGATAAAACGTTAGTCAAACTGGTACCTAAGGCCATCAAAAAAGTGAAAAAAATGGTCAACTTGGAATTGGTCAAAATCAACATCAAGTCAAAGAGCTCATTGAGACCTTTGCAACGACGTTTGTTTTAGCATGACATCAACATGGTGACTCGGTAGTCTATATGGTATAGACAATGAAGAGGAACAATCTTGGACTAACACATGTCTATCCATACAACCAATAGAGTAGGTGACATCGACATCGGTATAGGTCATAGACTAAGGTGGACACATTTGAGCATGACACATGGAAAGTACAAAATCCAACATAGTTGATGAAGTATTGACATGGTATTGACATGATCAGATTAGCAAATTAGGGGGCACCATGTGGCATCACCACTAGAAGCCACATGGAACTCCCTTCCTCTCTCCCACCGAACAATTTTTTTACAAGATAACCAAAATAAGTTGGTGGCAGTCGAACCCCCCACCTCATTGCTCCAAGTTCCATGGCCCACTAGTGTGTTGCATAGCATGCACTTTACCTAAGATGGTAGCTAGTTTATTTTTCCATTTTAAAATTTGGAATACAATTTTTAAAATGGATGGTGGTAGGGGTTGACCTCTCAACCACCCCACCACCAAAACTCATAACCACCAACAAGCCATTGAATGGTTTTGGTGAAATAATGGTGATGATTTTTATTAACTAAGAGAGGAAAACTTATTACCCCTTGTTTTAACTAATTTCTGTCTAAAACTAAACAAACTAATCTCCTAATACTTTTAAAGGATTAAAAATAAATCTCCCAAGATTAAAGAAGCCAGAGAATGAAAAAAATTGAAGGGCCCAAATAATTTTTACTTTATATTGAAGTGATTTTCAAATGATTTTATTTTGTAAATAAGGGAGATTTGTGAAACTACATGATATAAATAGGGGGGATATGTTATGATTTTGTAATCATATTATTATAGGCCAAATTGGGCTAATTTTTTGTATAAAAGGGGTGAAAATGGGAAAGTTAGGCATCTAGGTCATGAGTAGGGAGAGAATGATCAGAGACTAATCTCAACATAACCAAGGATTTTAAAACTATTTTTTTTTATTTGTATCTTTTAAAAATAAAACCCTAAAATCCCTATGAGTTTCTACTTCTGCCATGCAGATTTTTATCTATCTTTTCAATTTTGCATAAGGAAATTTGACTTTAAAAGAAAAAATAAATTCTTCAAAAAACAATTTTACAATATAAACCCATATGTGCCTATTTGTATATGAATATGTATTGTATATATATTTAAATATATATATATATATATATATATATATATATACATACAAAATATCACAAATAAATAAAATATTATGTTCAGGTAATTATTCATAGGGAAGAATTTTCTACAAGAAATAAATAAATTATCAAAATAATAATTTTTTTGTAAAAGATCTACAATTTCTAACAACAAAGGATTTACAACTCAAACTATCAAATCTTTTCTTGTAAGTTCTTCCCAAAAGCTTCTTTTTCCAAAAATATCACAGTGAACTTGTTTTATAACCCTACGAGAAATATTTTTGTCTTCTTTCGAATCTCTTCTATTGTTTTCTCTGATTTCACTATAAAATCTTGTTTTCTTGAAATTCTCAGAGAAAGATAACAAATTTCTACAGAATGTTTTACCGAGAAGAACAAAAACTTCAATATAAATATCCTCTACAGGAAACCTTTAATTTAACAAATTTTAACAAATCTTCTACTAAAGAAATTCTATTTATAGGAAATCTTTTCAAAAAGATAATAATTTAAATAAATAACCAGTAAGGAACCTATTTCCTATAGCTTGATGTTTGTCTGTTGAAGAGAAGCTTTGCCTACTACGTGCAACTTCCAAAGATCTTTTCAAACCACCACTTTCCAGAAGAATGCAAATGCTGAATAAAAATATATCTGAGGATCTGTTCCAGAAATATTAAACAAAAAAGACCCAATGGATTAAGGTGCACGTTCCACCCAACCATGTGATACCTGAAGGCTCACCCCATGTGCTAGGAGATAACATCAAGGAATTCCTATACAAGACCATCTACCTCTAGAAATAGGCTAAAACATAACTGAACTGAAACAACTACAACCACAATATCACTTAACACAAAGTTACAATGCTTCAAGAGAACAATGATCATGTACATCATCTGTACACCACACAATAACTGACTGACTGATGATGTAGGAAGAGTTTCATACGTAAATTGCTATGAGTTACCCTAGCTCAACATTCCTAGGCTATCGAACCCCCATCTTGGGTTACCCTGGCTTGCCTCTACCGGCCACCAGACCCTCATGCAAAACTATCCATCTTGTCTCATCTCAAGCCTTAACAACACATGCTTCATGAGAGATTCATTCATTATCTTTATTAGTATGAAAGTTCCCCATTAAATTCTTTTAAATTATCACTTGATTAAACCCTAGGTGAGTTACCCTAGCACCTCTTTGTGTGCTGGACCCCCACAAAGAGCCACTCTCCTATCGACAACACACACGGTATAAAACCACAATCCAATGGGGTAACTTAATAAGATGACCTTTGTAATCCATGGAGGAAATGGACAAAGGAAACTCACTCCAAACACTGGAGGAAAACAAAATACAAAACCCACTCCTTCCAAAGGAGGCAAAAACCACATAACCCTCTCCTAATCCCAAGGAGGCACAAACCATCGCTGTTCATGAAAACCGGGTGAAACAACATGGTGCAACTATACGCATTTCCCAAGGAAAAACAGAGGTTGACTAACATATTACGACAACCCCAAATAATTAAAAAACCCCATCTAGAAGACTTACATAAATAATTGACTCAGCTGCCCAACATAGGGAATGAACGAAAACATCACTTAGAAAGCAATACAGGCAGCTCAATAAACTAATGTTAGGGTTTCCTAAACCCAAGCCAAGCAATGACGTAGCATAGGAAATTAATTAAATAATTAACCTTATTTGCACATACTCATTAGTAACTCAAATCACATTAACAAGTTGAAGGAATTTAAATTTAATCATTTAATTCCATTTATTCAATCATACATAATGATTAAAAACCAATCTCTTTAAATGAAATCATCTAATATAATTCCAATTTCATTTCAACTATAATAATGAAATAATCATTTTTAAAAAAAATTCTATTTAAAATATTTAAACATCATTTAAATATATGACTAAAAAAAAATATTAATTTTATAATCCAATTAATTTAAAATTAATTCATTATTATTTAGTATACACATATTATATATATATATATATCACATATATATGATATATATATCATTAAATAATAAAATAAAATATTTATTTAAATTAAAATATATACATATTATATATAATATATACATATTATATATATATAATATATATATTATAATATATATAATACAACATAATTATAATAAATAAATAAAATGAAATTTAATGTTCACTTAAAAAAAATGGTTGATTGCCCTAGCCCCACGACCCCCATAGGGAGGAAGGATGCAACCAAGGCTGCGCCTAGCCTCCCTGTGGAGGCCGGGCTGCCAGTGCCAGTGGCAGCACCCCTCCATGGGGAAGCTATGGTAGCCCATGGCTACGACCTCCCCACCAATTTTCAATTTTAAATAGAAAGAAGACCCTGTCTCCCCTATTCGCCTAGAATGAAAATGACAAGGTTTTTTGGGTATAAAAACAATTTCTTTTAACTGAAAAACTTCCCACCAACAACATATAAATTTATATGCAAAAAAAATGTATATATATATATATATATTAAATTCCATTTCACAGCTCAAATTGGGTAAATTTTCTTGAGGAGAAAACTAAGAAGGAGAATTTTAAGCACAATATCATGATATGAATTTATGGGTTTTCCCCAAATTGAATAGAGAAGTTTAAACTTTTCATTTGATTCCTTCCAAATTTGTATTGCTAGTTTTGAAACAAATTCACATGGTGTTTTCATTGAAATTCCAAGTTCAGCATTTCAAAGATTTTCCAACAGCCTAACAAAGATTTGAAATTCATTTCAAAATGAAAAAAAAAAAATAAAGAGGGAACCTGGTTTTTTCTCCAAAGCTTGAAGAACTCACAATGGTGCTTTCAAATCCTGGTTTTGATTCCAGCTCAAGCAAGAAATCCACTTTGCTTCTTCCAAATCCAAAAACAAAGCCACAACCAATTCTTTTCTCCACCAAAATTGAAAGTTAAAAATTGAAAATGAAATTCCATTTGCTCTCATAGAGTTTTCCCAATTTTGGTCAAACCCCTAAAAATATCCCACCCACTCAATTCATTGCAAAACTTGGAGAATATTTCCATTTTTTAAATTTAAAACACTTTTGTGTTCTAATTGAAATTTCATGCATTTCCAAAATTTCTTTTAAACAAAAGAATTCAAACTTTACAAAGAATTTATTTTATCTATAATTTTCAAAAAGGTGAAATTTAAAACACATTTTGATTTTTATTTTAATTTAACTCTAACTATCAGCATGATTTCCATTTTTATTTTAATTTAAACCTTAATATCCAATAATGCCAAAACCACTACTTTATTTAATTTATCACCATTAACCTAGTTAATCAATAAACTAAATCTAATTTTCTTAATTAAATAAAATTAATCAATAAAATAAATAACATTTCAACATTGCAATGAAATATATTTAATCATCATTTTAACTACACCCGCCATTTAATAACCTTTATAATATGAGATTAAATAAATAACCAAAGATGAATGAACTATATCAAAACAACTAAACCCGACAACCTGACGACACACTTATGACTAGGGTGATGACTTGGCATAGAAAACCTAGCTACTATCTCGCAATCGATTACCGTTGGTTAATGGACATGCTCAAACCTGTGAAATTAGGTGGAGTCGATGTCTTATACCTATCAACCTACGAACAAAGAGTATATCGAACATGCATATATATGATAAATAAAACACACCATGAAGAGGAAATCTTTGAATCATAGGGCACTCACAATCGAGTGATACAATCCAGTCCCCTTCACCAATACATAATTTTTAACTAACGAGTCTAACATCAACAATATAATAAAAGCATGACATTTTTTTTTAATTAAATAACTACTACGCTAATTCAAAACATGCCATAATAATAACATCAAAGTAAAATTTCATCACATCAAAATATCACATACACATTGCTTAATAGTTGCAATAGAATAGAACCAAGTACCAAAGTCACAGCATAACAAAAACACATAACAAAGAAAAAACATTACCGATCAAAAGATCCAAAATGGAGGGGTGTTATAGAATTAAATTGCAAGCATTTAAATTTTGTGCTATTGAATCACCATCTTTCATGTTTAATGAATAAAATTTCCTTTTCAAATACAACTTATTTGTTAGACTCTTTGTTTGATAAATATCCCCTATTCTTTTCCACAACTTATATGCAGTGTTTTCCTTTGAAACATTTAAAATAATAGCATCAACAAGACATAATATAATTGTTCCTCTTGCCTTTTGATCTAACTTAGCCCAATCTTCATCTGAAATAGTTCTAGATGTCTTTGTTTGATTATTAACTACTAACCACTAATCCCTTTCTTCAAGAATATCTTCCAGTATTAATTTCCACATTTCATAGTTAGAACCATTAAACCTTTCAATATCTAACCTTGAATTCATTGTAACAAAAATTAATTCCAAAATCAAAAAATAACTAAAATAACAAAAGCTCCTAGCACTAAGACGATAAATCCTTCAAACTTTATGAGAAAGGCATCCCAATACTCTACCCAACCTCAACTCTGATACCAAATGCTAAAAAATGAGATGTTTTCTTAGCTTAATACTCTGTAAAAAATTAATATTGCTGATCTAAATAAGCTTTTCCTTTTGTTACATATTATTTGTGGGTGATTATCTTGATCAATCCATTTTACTGATGTAGAATGTAGACAAAAGTTTATAGAAGAACTAGACTTGATATCAGAAAGATTACACAAGATGTATTGTGGAGAAACCCTTTCGGGAGAAAACAACACCAATAATTATTCTATTATTCAATCTCTGAAATACAATATTTCTAATTCTTGCATGAGAATGCTTCTTCTTTCCTTCACCAATCTTCTTCACAACTTGCAATAAAACTGATCATAACTCTATTCAACTTTCTTGACATAAATAGGCTTTAATCAACTTTGTAAACTCAACATGAGTTACAATTACAATGCTCAAGCCCTATCCCTAAAAGGTATGCCTATCTTATTCAAATAGGGTTATTCCATGAAGAACAATTCCAAAAGGTCATCTTCATGCATTTGGGCATCCCAAACTAAAGTGGCAACTAAACCTCTATTCTATAAATATCTTCTAGCTTGCATCCTCAAAGTAGGCACCCATAAGAGGTCCCACTTAACTGAGCCTTCAGAAATATCTCAACATGCACATGAGGTAATTCCAAGAAAGCAACTTGGGTGCCCAAGTTGGATCCAAGTCATTTCTTGTTAACTGAAACATTACTCAACACCATTCATGCAAGAATGGTCTTCTCTTGTTAACTGGAGGTAGTCCCTATTATCTGTCATGCAACTCAAGTTGTTAGCCATGCATTCCAAGTTAACTAAAATCAACTAGCATTCAACTAAAACTAACTGAAGACAACTAAACCATAACTAAAGTAAACTTAACTTAATTAAACTGAACTAAACTAATTCTAAATTTAATTGAACTAAACTAAACTAAACTAAATTGATCTGAACTAAACTTCATGCATGCAAACATCAAACCCTAACTCCTAAGATCTTTGCGTGCATTCAAAAGTGTTATCTCTTACTTTGAATTGTTAACTAAACTCAAGGTGATTGTCACCTTACCATGTGGGTGCCCAATGTGCCCCTATTATTTAGGAACTCACAATGGACCCCCTCACATGCTCCTAACATTTAGAATTAATTACAAATGCGAATAATCATGATTATTTCATCTAATATTAATTCCATCCTAATCTTAGTGTTGTTTAACACATTCCAAGAACTTAGGAGATACATGAAATAATTAATGTTTAGGATTTTCAATTAAATGGCATCCTATTTCCAACAATAAATATCATGGAACATATTGATAGAACACATATAACATGTTGCATCCAAACAAAATAACCACGACAATTAACAGTTTGTTAAATAAGGAGCTTGAAATAGATGAGGGAAAAAGAGTATCATCAAACATATTGCTACAAGACAAGCAACCTATGTAAAAGTTGCATGATGTATTAGAATAACACTTTAGAATCACATGTAAATGGGATATGAACAAGAACTATACACCTTTTTCCAATTTTTTTGGCATGTGTACCTCTCTTAAACTTGTATTTGGTATGGGTTTTTTGACCATCTATCATTTACCTATGATTCTCAAGTGTTTTTGTAACAACAGTTTTAGAGTCTCTCAAATGGAAAATCATCTAGAATAGATTTTATATGGAAGTTTAACATATGGAGAGTTTCTTATATAGAGCTTCTATTGTACAAAATGCATATAGCAATAAGGATGAACACAGACAACAATGAACAATAGGCAGAGGGCACAGAGCATACATAGGCCAAAAAAAAAATAAACTAATCAAAAGGTAGAGGTCGGTCTTATGTTTGATGAGGAATAGAACAAGTAAACTACAAAAATAAAGACCTTGTTATAGGAAGCTTCAAAGAGATGAGAAAAAGTGAATATCATGAAACATATTAATAAAAAACAAGCAATCTATGTAACATTTGGCATTTACCTATTTGGTATTTGTTTGAAATTTTTGTTGGGGTTTCCATTAGAGCAATCATGGTTAGAATTTCTCAACACATTTAGATATTTTTTTGATTAGCTAAAAAGGAAACTATATGAACATGGAATAATGTAATGTGTACAAGAGACAATGTTTATTGTAGTCAAGTGCATGTAAGAATATGTGCATGAATGGATATATATAGCAACAAATATATGGAGGCTATCTAGCCATGGAGGAAGAAAAGGGTTGAATGTATAGGCCAAGAAAATACAAATCTATAAAAAAAACCTTGTTTACACTTACAACTATGGTCATCTTTCAGGTACCAATTTTCTAACACATGGGCTTCATATCTCGTTCTCCATATATCTTTGCATTGAGCCCAACATGATATTGTTGCAAAGAAATAATTTGTTTGAACATATTAAAATATATGTCTCTAGTTAGATGCATATAGAATGGAAAAAAGACATTGCAAAATGACTTATAGTAAAAATAGAAGCTGAAATGTTATAGACTGCGGGCCAGAGCAGTTGGGAAGCTCTCCAATATAGTATCTAATGGAGGTGGATGGCAACTTTGTTCGGTAGCCTAGTATGAAACCAACACCATGGTTCATCATTCCAGAATACAAGAAAAAAAATAGACATCATTATATTAGAACAAAGAATATTATATGTACTCCCTTGCGTGGCATCGAGCAACAATGTCAGGATGTATCAACCCTAATGGGACCAGAAACCTACCATTCTATTTCCATTGAACAAGGCGACCAGTTCGATGATCGACAAGCCACATAACCAACACAATCGATCATCATTGTAGATAGGCCCGAGAAAACTGTCACAAATAGCATGGAGTTAAATTATCATAATTAAGAGAAAAAGAGCAATCTAAACAAGACTATATATTTATGAATGCAATATACAAGAAGAGTGAAACAGTGAAATGATGAAAAAGAGAATTTTGTAGATAAACATTTTCAACTATTTGAATGAAATAAAGCTAATAGAAAACCTAACAAGAAGACATAAGAATCTGTGGAAGCAAAGGATGAAGCACAAATGTCAAAACTCAGGGTATATGGGTAGAGAAAATAGAAAATGCAACATGGTTGTAGAGCTTTAAACTTATTAGTCAAATGGAACATAATTTTTTTTCAGAATGTTTCTAGAGTATGTGTATATATAGTTTAATATACTAAAATTTTCAAAACACGTTATTGACTTATAGAAATTTTGAGCTCTACTTATTTCTGGTTGCAATCTCTATGCATCTTTGACACTTGAAGTTGTTTGTATCTGCATATGTATCAATTTGTAATAGCTACAACTATATGTTTCGAGCACTGCATGTTAAAATAGGTTGAAAGAGAATTGTAGGTATGCTGATAAAAAAATGACATCATACAATTTAAAAAGATTTGGACAAAAAAGGATAGGTGGAATATATAGAAGAGTGTATTCTTTTGAATTCAATTTACATTTAAAGTATGACACCACAAAAAATTTAAACAAGAAGACAAAAGATTATTATTTATTAGTGCATATTTGCATATTGAATTTAACAAAAATTGTATTGTTGAAGGTACAGTAGATAGTAAACATGAAAAAATAATCTTTAATTTGTAAAGCTAAAGAGGATGCAAAGCATTGAATAAATGGGGGAAATTTAATGTGGTAGTAAAAAACAAAGTATATAGGCACAAAAAATGCTAAAGAGAGCATAGGTGCATAATTTAAAATGAATAAGTGAAATACAACAGAATATTGTTGAAAAAATTTGTGGAATAGTTGAATATATACTTTAATAGAATCAAATAATCAAAACATGCCACTGGCTTATACAAGTCTTGTCCTCTGGTTATTGTTGCATACTATCTCTATCCATGTTTGGCATTATACCCATTCTGTAAAGATTATTACATGGTATGGTTATGTAAAATTTAGCTTAGAAATCCTTGAAAAGAGGATGGTATATAGTTTGGACCAAATGCAAGAATAATTTTTCTAGAGCCTTTTCTATAAGAAAATGCATGAGTTGGGAGCAGAAGCATTTGGCAAGGGCTAGAGTTGTTCCAACCACAACTCTTCACTATGACATTGAGCAGTGTATTTGTTGTTGCTAAGTCTGGAGTATCTTTCAAATGAGAATGTTGGATCAATGGAGAGTCTTTCAATTGATTTAACACAAGAGATAGTTGTAAAAGTCAACCCTTGCCTCTCTTTTTTGCCTATGTTTATCATTGCTCTATCTAATGTTAAGCCTTGTGCTTTATGTATTGTGATTCCCCATACCATGGTCAGTGGGATTTCTATTTGACTACCCCAAGTTATAGTTGGGATGGGGATGTCTCTTGGGTTTTCTAGGTCCCATGGTGGACCAATGTAATTTTGGAAGTGAATAAAAAAGTTAGGAAAATTTGGCAGTTTACAATGTGCATTGTACACAATAGTTGTAACAAGACCAAGTGATCCATTGACTAGGCCAGCTTGAATCCATAAATTTGTTGTTAGCATCAGCTATTCACCAACACAAAGTAGCAGTTCTGGGAGAACCTAGTCATCATCTCCATGATTAGATGTTTGTTGTTGTGCTATTCGAGCAATGCTAATGGATAGGGATAGGTTTAATTGTTTGTTCATTTTTTTGTTGTGGAATACCGACTAAATAATTTGTGGCAAAAAAATGTGTAGCAACATCAAATTGTTCTCTTTCTATGGCTGAGATAATTTTATTTGTTTGTTTCATAAGCTCTTCCCAATCATTGTGGAGAGCCTCACCATTTCTTATATGGAGAAGGATTTCCCAAAACTTTTGTTGGGAAGGGCTATCTCCTTTTTGGCAGAAAATAGTGTCCAATGTAACCGAGATTGTGAAAGTATGCCATAAGGCTACCATGGATGACCGTGAAGTATAAATAGGGGTATCCATGATAGGTGGAAACTAGGAAAGGTCACCAAAAAGGATGATGGAAATGTTGTTGAATCACTGCTAAATGGCTCCCTCTAGTTATTAGGGAATGCTTGGTGGAATTGACTATCTATTTTTAGCAGCAACTTCAGGCCTAGAAAACTCATTTCATCTATCAAGATGTATTGAATATATTTAAATTTTTCTTGGAATATTTTCATTACCTAACCTTGCAAAGGATTCATATCCTTAATGGGAATCTAGAGGGCTGTATGGATTGTGGATGCACATATGTTGTACGCATCAATACCTATGGGGGCTAATGTGAGCAACGAGCTATTGGATCTAGTAGTAGACGCATTTATTTGTTGTCTAATACAATTTATCAAAAAGGATTTTCCAGTGCCAGTTGTCCCTTGAATGGTCTTGCGGAGAGGGTCTTTGGGGAAAGGTTGCATGCAATAGGACTGGATGATTTGAAGAGCCAATTTTTGTTTTGGTGAAAGCTAATGTATTTACAGGAAAAAAATTGTATCATGGATTGCTCACGATGTGCCCTAGCTAATGGGATGAACAACAAAGAAATATTATGAGGCTATTTAGGAACATCGTTTGTATTCCATGAATGGTTCATATCAAAGTTCTGCCTACCCAATTGTTGGAGTTGATTTATAATAAAGTTAGTAGTTGCACCAAGCTAAGAGAAAACTCTACATTCATATTCATCCATGGAATGTCAATGGCTCAAATCTTCAGTATCACTGCCATCTTCTTCTTCAATCATGGATGCGATTGGAAGTCTATTAACATGCCAAGGATGATAACCTGTTGTTTTCAAAGCTTTCCAATTTTACATATGATCTCTTGTTTGGAAAGACCTATATATGTCTATATGTTTTAGAAAGGTTTGTATAACATAAGTTCAATCCAAAAAAATGTCTCAAATATTTTTGTATCTTCAACAAGATCGGTCTTGAACAATGGGTACACAAGGACAATTGTAGGTTGGTGTCTTGGTTTCCATTTAGCCTTTTTGTATTGCTCTGAATGTGTCCATAAGTGGACTGATTCAATAAAGGATACACCAACTAGCTTTGGAGGCCTTTGCATATAGCAATGAATATAATTCATTGGAAAGTCTTCATCAACATCAACTTTATTTATATAGAACCATTCTTTTTTACCAACATTCAAATGAAGATATTGTTAGCTTGAAGTGAGAAGAGGCAATTTCTGTAACATATTGCACATCTCTTGTGCAGAGATGTCACGCTCCACAAGAATACTCATCATGAATTTTTGATATGCAAGCAGTGCTTTATCCTCAACTTTATTTGTATTTGCAAGTATTTTCAACATATCAAGATAATTTTCAGATTTCTTATCAGATTTAGTTACATATTTAGAAATATAATTTAAAATGATTTTCCTAGAAACAACTAGTTGGAAGTAAACATTGGCACGCAAGATTGTAAGCATGGGTGGGCTATGAATATTTAGGAAATCATCATTTCTTACTGGCTTGTAGGATTTGTTAGACTCAACATTAGATTTCAATATAGAGGTAAGTTGTTGCCAAGGTGCTTTATACCAACATTATAATTGCTCTCATTTTTTCCTTAAACAAGTATATTCAGAGCATTCTGTTTGCATTTGAATTGTATTTAGCAACTCTTCATAATCTATGATTGGATCACTATAAAGAATTTGGCTCGTGGAAAGCAAGCACGTGGATTTTCTTTAGAACAATGATACATTCTAAGCAATCTTTGTGAAGGGAAACATGGATTCCAAGATGACATATATCTATCAAAAAAGTACCTTTTCATGGTAACATAATGGTGATTGGACCAATCAAGAGTGTCCATGTTGGGGTCTTTTGGAAGTCATAAAAAACCATGCACATGCATAGAGCCATGATGTTTCCATTGATATCTATACCAATAATCTTTTACATGTGCAAAAGCTTTTCAATCACCTCTTCACAGAAAATTGAGAATCTATGGAGATACAAAGATGTTATATGTGGATTTTGAAAAACACTATATGTTAGTGTCTTTATTGAGGGCTCCATCACAAATTGAGCCACAAAAGAGAAAATTTTTTGCAGATCTTCCCACTTTGTGTCTGCACAACTTAATGTGAAAAAAAAGGGTAGGTATTCCAAATTATTTGATCATTACAAATAGTTGGTCCCAACAAGAGTTCCAAAAATAATAGGTCTTTCAGAATGATGCACCAAAATGCATCAGTTGCTCAGCTATATGGCCATCAGAAGCAGCTTAAAGACATTCACGCAATGTAGATAATGACCTAGGGTTTAGTCTTCCAAATCCGCTCTAAGAAAGACAAAAACAATTTTTGGTTGTGATGTATCATTATCAAGTTGTAGAGGACATATCTAAACCTAACATGTTTTCCAAATTTGTGGTCAAAATATCTCATTAAGTGGAGGGCATATTCATGCAAGTGAATTCAAACATTCCTCAGTTGGAGGGGAAATGTTGCTCTAGTGGGAAACAATGTTGGAAAGGCCATTGTAAATAAACCTTCAGTGTTGTATTCATTAACAGGAGAAGAGCTAATTTTAGGCCAACACAAAACATTATGTTCTTTTTTTTCAATTCGTAATACTTGTTTGACTACTTGGAGCTCTTGTTTAGCATTTGGAAAGGAAGAGATAAATGATGTAAATTTGAAGAGCCATTCTCATTCTAAGCAACATTTGTGGAGCTGGTTGATGGCATTAGGTCTTCATTAGAAACTTGCTCTATTGTATGCGAGAAATTGGAGACATCAACAACAACATCAAGAAACATATTAAGAGCATCAACATTAATCTCAACATCATTGTAATATTTTTCATATTGAATTTTGTATTTTAATGCATCCATGACATGATGTTTATTAACATAGCAATCATACTTACCACCTTAAATAGTGGTTTGACATACGATCACAACCTTAAGGTCTTGCAATTGATGTGACAAAATTTTTTCCATGCTTGAGATATCTTGAGGAAAGCTTATCGTGTGACCACTATATTTAAATTAACCTCCTCTACCGTGGGACACTTACAAAACTAGAGCTACCCTAGCAATAAGCATTTCTTCAACTTGTGTTATCTTTTTTATCAACAATGGTTGTGGGCCTGGGTCCATGTCATTTATAGAGCTAAAGCAGTGGGTGCCTTTTTCAAAATAGCATCTTAGACATGTTGTTGAGCCCAATGTATATGAGTGCACATCCCTATGTAGCTTTCTCTACATATCTGACAAATAGAAAGGTTTGAAAGTGCATCTATGTGGTGTCGGAACCGCTTTACTGTAGAAAGGTAGCAATCATTGAATATTTCTTTCAAGCGTCGTTGTTGTCCTGGTCTAGCTAGGAGATTGATCTGAGATTGTATATAAGGGGTGGAATCTACCATTTCCAATGGGCACGGCAAGGGAAGATTGCCAGTAGTTAACCTTTGTTTCTTGTACGGTGCTTCGAAAAAAATTCCTCTCTATGTTGGCTATAGTACAAATGGTTTTGTTGTTGTTTTTTACCCTTTTTAAATTTAACAAGTGATTGGGTTGTGGAGTTTGAATGTACTCACCCAGCCTAGGAGTATACATACAAGCTGAACCATATTAGCATATATGAATATACATATATAACCATATATATATTTAAAGTAGTAATTACACATAAACATATAACAAAATATATATGTGTATCCATGTGTATATAATTGTATATCTATGGATGATCAAAAAATGAATAACATAATTTGAACATTGGGATATATAAAAAAATATATAGAAGGATTTAATATTTTTTTGTGTTAACTATTTCCACTATTTCACTATTGTTATATCCCCCATTTAAAATAATTCAATATTGGATGTACGTATCTGTCTATAAGAAATGTTTGTGGAAACAATGTGTATATAAGGATTTGTGTAGGTATGTATCTACGCTTGAGAACATATATATGCCATTAACACCAAAACCATAGAACCCATGACTGGTATCCTCCCCACCATTTTTTTTAGTCATGGAGGCTCACAGACTCTAGTAAAACCCCTAACCAAGAACATTATGGATACCCATGTAGAATTTCATGGAATTCCATCATGCATGTCACACAATTGTAAAGTATGAGGAAATATTTTATCTTCATATGTGATCTATCATATTCTACTATTTCATCAATACAACTTAATCAAAGTATACTTTCCCACATTACAACATTGAATATTGCATTTAATTCAACTACCACCATTGCACAACAGTGATAGGATGCATTAACCCTCACACGAGCAAACACTTACCATTCAACTTCTACATATACACATGCATATACATACACATACATATACATATACATATACATATGCATATATGTATACACATACACATACACATAAAGGTACATATATATACATATACATATACACATACAACAACAAGAAGATGCATTAACCCTCGCGTGAGAAAACACTCACCATTAAGCTTCTGCATATCAAGGCCACCAACTCTACCACTGCTAACCCACGTAATTACAAAGCTCCACATCACCATAAAAAAACTAGGTCAAGTCTCTACCAACTGGGACATGTACATATACATATGGATACACATGCACATATATATACATATACATATACATATACATACATATACATATACACATACATATACACACATATACATATAAAGATACACATATACATACATATATATATACATATACATGAAAGGGATGCTTTTATATGCTGGAAAATATCAATGCGTATCTCCCTGCACATCTATATGCTTTGTTAGGTTCACCCATGTGTGTATACACTTTAAAGTGAAGAAAATTGGGAACAATAACACCAAATTTGTAATAGTTATAACAAAAGGGAAATTTATACTTACAAAATCAGGGTCTAAAGGTTGGTGGTTCATGTCCTCTGAGCCAAAATCTACAATGGGAACAGTGGCAGATGTCAACAAATCAATATTGTGGGGCTCTACAGACCCATCCAAAAAACTCGATTCCATAGACATAGTTCTAGGAAAATTTTCTAGGGACAAAATGTTACAATTTGAGTTGACTAATTGATAACTCTATTTCACAATAAAAATAAAATATTAATGTATTGCAACACCCCAGTGGCAATTGTTAGGTAACTTAGAAATATTGATCTATAACCATTCCACTTCTAAAACTGATCAAACAACATGGGATACAAGAACAAGAATAGAAATACTTTTTTAATACTATCAAAACACCAGGGGATACATCAACAAGAATAAAAATGATAAATTCATATGGATATACCCCTATATGTATTTGTTTATCTTTGAGCTTGCTTATATATGTATCCATGCAATTTTTTATTATTTTACTATATTTCTACATGTAGCTATATGTAGATATTTGTATATGTTGCTAGATGGTCCTTTCACCCTTTCTTAATGAAAAAATAGGCTATACAACAATTAGAATAGAAATGATTAAGTACATATATGCATTGAATCTCCCCTTTGTCTCCACATTTAAAAACACACACATATAACCAATATATCTATATATATATCCATATGTACACATGTATATATCTATTTATATACACACTGGTATTTCTAAATAGATATGTATACGATACTTTTTCCTCACTATGTACAACTCCTCCCCTTGAAATTTATGAAGAGAGCAAACATCAAGATTGAGTTTTCCATCAATTGTCCAGTTAAGAAGGGTATGAATTCAAACCTTTTGTTTCCTATAGGATATTCTCCACTCCAAAGTAAGAAATTACTATACGAAACAAAAGGTTTGAATTTTTAGCCTTCTCAGCCAGTCAATTGAGGGAAAATCCAGTCTAGATGTTTGTTGTCTTCATAAATCTCAAGGGGAGGATTTATTAATCTGCAATTCCTCCTATGTTAATGGGTATAACACCAAAGGTGCATACTATCGACATTATGTGGGATTTGCACAATGCACAAAGTGAAGAGCAAGCAAAGGGTAAAAGCTATGCAAACCAACAACATGTTTTTAACTTCAAATCTTATTAAAATATATACGCCACAAGGGGACTCCTGGCCACCTTCAAACACAAAAGTAGAATGGGAAATGATTGCTTGCACTATTGGACAATGGAAATCAAGATGGCGGCACCAAGCCAATGCAAGCTACACTTTTTTGGTGTTTTATGAATGTATTCAGTTTCAATAGCAACATTCACGACCATTGCACATCAATTTTATATATTTCTTATGAACATATTACACATACTGCACCATTAAATGCTCTGTTATTAACATCTCAATGGTATATCATTTAATGCTATGGCTATAGTGTAGGAATTTTCTTCTTCCCATACAAACAACAAAACAATGGAAATTAATAGTTTGTTATAAGGAGGTTGAAACAAATTAGGGAAAATGAATATCATGCAACATATTGGTACAAGACAAGCAGTCTATGTAATAGTTGTAACAGGTATTAGGATAATACTTAAGAATCAGACTAATGTTGTTCTTCAATGATTTTTGAATAGTTCTTTTACAAATTACGTATTTCTCTATAATATTTAGTCTACATATGTTATTTTTAACTCTTTTCAAATCAAAGTCTACCTAAATACAAATAAATATAGCATACACAACTATTTAGATATACATGTGCATATATAAATTGTTGTTGTATTCTGAAACAAGACACAATGGTCTTGGTATGTATATATTGATATATATTTCTTCCTATATGTATTTTTTAAAATATGAAATGAGGAATTCAATACATATATATAGACATAAATTTGAGCTACATTGTCTGCCACTAAATATTATAAACAGACAAACAAATTGTGAAAGAGTTATTAGATGACAAATCCTATTCACAGTTGAGCTAATGAAAACCCCCTTGGAAACTTCAAACAAATAGCCTATCAGCTAAAAATATAAAGTTGAATAGATAAAAGAGCTATTAGAATAATAGTTAAAAGCCACAAAACTATTTTTTTCTCCATGCTTATACAAATATCTTTTCAACTTGCCAAATCAATTATTTAAACCCAGTTCTTTATCACCATACCTATTTTATATAGGCCATGACAATAATTATATGATGCAAAAATCTCTGAAAAATGCATATAATGCCACAGGCTTAATTGTAAATTTAAGCTACATTGCTTGCCATTAAATATTATAGAGAGATCATTTATTGAACATACCCATGTAGAATGACTTGTAGAAAATAATTGTCATTCTAAAACCTCTTATACAATTTCTCTATTTCTCTTCAATATTTATTAACAAAGAACATAGCTCAAATCTTGTATCAATATGTTTCATGATATTGTTTTTTTCTTGATCTGCTTGAAGCTCCTTGAAACAAACTACCCAGGTCTATTTATGTAAGGGGTGGAACTTGGTAATTACACGGGCTAGCAATGTCTTATATGAATATGTTTCATTATATTATTTGTTCCTCATCTATTTCAACAAGTTACCCACAACAAACTCTTCTTCATGATATTTTTTTTTCTAGTTCCCCATAACAAACTATTCATTATCGTAGTTTTCTTGTTATATTCTCCATATTTTAAACTTCTATTTAATGTGGGTTCTAGAACATCTGTCATTTTCCTATGATTCTTATGTGTTTTCCTAATAGCTCGTTTACAATTTCGCTTGTTCTCTTATACCAATATGTTTCAAGATATTTGTTTTTTCTCAAATTAAAAATATAAAGTTGAATAGATAAAAGACCTATTAGAATAACAATTAAAAACCACCAAACTATTTTCCCTTCCACACTTATACACATATCTTTTCAGCTTGGAAAAATAATTATTTAAATCCAGATCTTTAACACCATACCTATTTTCTTTAGGCTATGACAACAATTATATGATACAACAATCTCTAGAAAATGTGTATAGCACCACAGGATTAATTGTAAATTCAAGCTACATTTCTTGGCATTAAATACTGTATACAAATCATTTATGCATAATACCCATGTAAAACGACTTGTAGCAAATAATTGTTATTCTAACACCTCTTATACAATTTCTCTATTTGTCTTCAATATTTATTAAAAAAGAACATAGCTTGAATCTTGTATCAATATGTTTCATGATATTATTTTCTTCTAGATCTGCTTGAAGCTTCCTAGAACAAAGTTCATGGGTCTATTTATGTAAGGGGTGAAGCTTCCTAATTATGTGGGATGACACTATCTTATATCAATATGCTTCATTATATTCTTTCTTCCTCATCTATTTCAACTTCCCCAGATCAAACTGTTCTTCATGATATTCTTTTTTTTTAGTTCCCCATAGTTGTTTTACAATTTCCCTATTTTTTCTGTAATATTTAGTGGGGAATACTGTAGCTTGAATTTTGAATTGACAAGGCAACTGTGATTGTTAACTGTTTACCTAATAGCTCATTTCCAATTTTTATTTTTTCTTGTACCAATATGTTTTGTGATATTCTTTTTTTCTCAACTATTGAAACTTCCCCATAACAAACTATTCTTCATGATATTCTTTTTTTCCAGTTGCCCCATACCAAACTTTTCATTATCATAGTTTTTCTGTTCTATTCCCCATATTTTAAAGTTCTATTTAATGTGGGTTTTTTCATCATCTATCATTTTGTTGCAATTTTTAAGTGTTTTCCTAATAGTTCTTTTCCAATTTCCCTTCACCTAAAAAGTTTAGATATAGACATCTATGTATGTGAAATTAGTTACAAAGAATATTCAAAGTAAAGAACTTATTTCAAGTCAAATGCATCTATAGATTTGATTTTACAGCGTATTCTTGCTTACCTAAAACTCTATCGCTATCTAGAAAAGGTGTAACAACAAATTCTATGTAACAATTGGCCTCTCAATTCAAAATTCAAGCTACATAATTTTCCACTAAATATTATAGAAAAAATAGGAAAATTGTAAAACAACTATTAGAAAAACAATTAAGAATCATACATAAATCATAGATGATTGAAAACCCACACTAAACATATTCATACAAGACAAGCAGTCTGTGTAAGAGTTGGATTGTCAATTAAAAAATTGAGCTATATTCTTTGGCACCAAACCGACATTAATTACAACTCATAAAGCCAATGATTAGCAATAACCTATACAAAATTCTTATATCGCCACACACTCAATTGAAAATTTGAGCTACATTTCCAATCACTAAATATTATAGACAAATAGAGAAATTGTAAAAGAGCTATTATAGAAAAAATCCTATTCACAGATGAGCTGATAGAAAATCCTGTCAGAAACTTCAAACAAATAAATTGAATAGATAAAAAAGATATTAGAAAAAATAACAGTTAACACCCACCAAACTAATTTTATCTCCCACATGTTTCTTCTTTCATACTAACCCTCTCCATATATATACATATGCAATCACTCCTATGTTAACTTGCAATTGGTCCTATGTTAACGGGTGTAATAGCAAAGATGCACAAAGATAACTAAAACAATAAATGGAGGGCAATACAATTACCAACCCTAACCATAATTTTTTACCAAAGAAACAAGATTTAACTTCAATTGCTCCTATGGTAATGGGTATAAGACCATATATATATGCAATCACTCCTCTATTAATCTGCTATTGGTCCTATGTTAATGGCTATAATGGAAAAGATGCATAGAGATAACTAAAACAAAAAATGGAGGATGATAAAATTACTAACCCTAACCATATTTTTTGACCAAAGAAACAATATTTAACTATAATTGCTCCTATGGTAATGGGTATAAGGCCAAATATGCACATAGATAACAATAAACAATAAACGAGGGACAAAAAATTATTAACCCTAACCATATTTTTTGATGAAAAAAAGAAGATTTAAGTGCAACTTCTCCATCCATACAAAACCATAATGCCAAACACCCATGTAAAATGACTTACAAATTCCGAACAACAACAATTTTAACATAAACAATAAATAAATCATTTATGCAAAACACCCATGTAAAACGACTTATAAATTGCGCAAAACAACAGTTTTAAAACCCTCCAATCTCCTATAAAATGGAGTCGAAGCCATCGAGTTTTACAATAGTCTCCTATCAAACAAACCACATAAACAAAGCCGACGATTTTTAGAATAGTTTGCTATCAAACCAACACCACAATGGTTCTTTCGACATTGCAAATTAATCAATATATTTTCTCGCACATTTCAAACTTTACTTTCCCACACTGCAACACTTATGTAAAACGACTTATAGATTCAGGAGAACAATAGTTTTAACATAAACAATCAATAAATCATTTATGCAAAACACCCATGTAAAATGACTTACAGATTGTGGAGAACAACAGTTTTAAAACCCTCCAATCTGTTCTGAAACTAACCATGGAGCCGAAGGCGATGATTTTTACAATAGTCTACTATGAAATCAACACCGCAATGGTTGTTTCGACAATATAACTTAAACAAAATATACTTTCCCACACTTCAACACTCAATATTGCATTTACTTCATCTGCCCCCACCATACAACAATGACAAAATGAATGAATGTTCTCGTGAGCAAACACTTATGATTCAACTTCCACGTATCGAGGACACCAATTCTACCACTACCAACCCACGTAATTACCAACTCCACGTTGCCACCAAAAAACCTAATCAAGTCACCGCCGGCCAGAACATCTCTGGGGTGGAAAATTCAATTCACGACTGGGCTGAAAAAAATCTCAACAGAAACTTCAAACAAAATAACCTATCAGCTAATAATATTTAATATAGAAATGTAATCTTATAAGAGAAAAATGTTTGAAGTCCTTCGAATTTGTTGGCATTTTCCCTTTCACATCAAGGTGTGTCCTCCTTCGCTATCCATACGCAATGAATATATTAAAGGGCTCCAATCAAATCTACAGGTGTCGGACAAGTTGATTTTATTCTTCTTATTTATTGTAGCATAATTTTTCTAAAAAAAATAAAAAATATTTGAGTTAGGTAACCAATTCAAATGTGCACAATTAGGAAACTTTGATAAGTCTCTTAAAGAAAGATAAAAATCAAGAAATATTTAATTATTTCCAAAATAGATCTTGAAAGTACAATTGGTGGAGTTATATATATAGATGTATATCCTTTTGATTAAATTAGTAAGTGAAATAATAAATTTAATTATAAATTAGTATGATTAAAGGATACCCCTCTTTGGAATTATAAAATAAAGGAAATGATTTCTAATGGAAGGGCGTAAGGAAAATAAATGGTTATCATTGGGATACAAAACAACATCTCACATTTAACATTCTTTATGGTGTAACTGACAGTTTTGAATAGGAAATATTAGGAGGGATGGGAGAAAATATTAGGAGGGATGGGAGAAAGCGTTATGGAAGGAAGAATCCGTGCCTACAAAGAATAACGAAAAAGAGAGGACAGTTATCTGGATTCCCTTTCTAATTCCATGATAGAAGCCACTAATTTACACCGTACGGGGCATTCATCACGACAGTTATTGAGTTCTTGTACGATGGAAACTCCCCTCACGTTTCCAGGTCCACTAATCTCCAGGTGCCAGAGGACCGCTACAAAGAAGATAGTTTTCCTGCCACCATAAAAATGCAGAAGAAAAGATCCAGTTTGGAGCTTCACAGCCTTCGCCACACACCACAGAGCCTTTAGCAAAAGGGTATGGAACAGTTCAGCCACCTATTCCTTTTTTATGCTTATAATTTGTACATATTTGCATGCAATTCTAAGCCTCTGTTTCCTAAGCTCTCTTTTAGCTCAAGCAGAGGGGAAGTGGGAAGATTGCGGAATTTCGATTATTCACCTATGCTTGAGAGTTTCTAAAGTTTTTATTTACATGTCTATTTGTGCTTACCCTTTTGAACATCACTTCCCATGAGAACATGATTCGAGAAGGAATTCTCAACTGTTTTGTGTGCCTTGTTTATGCTCCCACTTTATGCATGCATGTTTATCAAGATAGTGGTAACAACAACGTCTGAAAAATATACTCTACCATTTGCGTTTCGAAGGACGACCATACCCTATTCTGAGCTCCCATATATAGCTTCAACAGTCAGATTACAAGGCTCACGACTTGCTTAGATGCTCTTACACCTTCAGAATCTCATGTGTAGCGTTTGTGGGTCTTAGAATACTGAAAAGTGGTTGTGCCAGGAGTTAGGGAAGACCTGCAATCTCTCTCGAAGAACCCACGACTCTTCAAATACACCCGAAAACTTGAAGCAAACAGCCTAAAACGACCACTGTTCAAATCTCACCGTAAAAGGAAAATATCTGAGAACCTTAGTTTGAATAATGCAATTAACAAGGTCGGTATACAAAAATCTGTGTCATAGTGTGTGATTGTGAAACTAATGGTTTTGCCACTCTGCGAATGGGAATGATACATCTCTACACAGTGTTGTATCAAAGATGCTGCTCATAAAAAGCAAACAACAATGAAGGATAATCGGACTTCAAGAATTTGTTGACCACAACTACCTCAGAACCATTAACTCTTGTAATTCTGAAACCTGAAGTCACACAGATGTCATCACACTTCCAGTGAAAAGGTAATGGCCAATTTCAACAATATCTTCCTAGCAACTTTTCAACGGCTTTCTGTAGCCTCTTACGTAAAACTGCAATCTTTTCTAAAATTATTAACATTGATTTCAAACTAAAAATAGAAACAAAATGAATGTTAATTAGTCTAATTTTCTACATTTGTGGCCAATGGTATGGACCCATCAATTTCAAAGGGAATAATCAAACAGCAACAAACTCAAATTACATGAGAGATCATTTGCAGTGGGGACACATAGGTGCAATTGAACTATGTACATACAGGTGAGAAAGAGTAATCTTTAACCCCTCCTTTCACATAGTGTAGCCCACCAATGAACTAACTTTTTACTGCCATTATAACCAATGGTGAGCTCTACATTACTGCTCAACTCCTTGTAGGGTCACCACATCTGGATCTACCTTCTCTAACAACATCCAGTCATGAATGAGACTCAAAATCTTTACAGTTATAGCTTTCAAGTGAGATCTTTTGTAAATCTTTATGAGAGTTCTAAGTGGTTATGCTTTCATCTAATGCATTGTCCTTAATCTAATCCTTCATTCAAAAGTTTAACAAATATCAAATTAAATCTTTACACAGGAACTCTTAGATGCTATCCCTTACTTTCATGGCTTCCTCTTTAAATTATCACATTTTTTTATGTTTTAGCACTAACCATAACTGAAATTACCTTTTGTTCATAAGAATGAGTATGAAACTACATAACTTTATTACAACAATGTTTATTATTCCTTATATTATTATCTCTATATTGAATTTAGAATAATTCTATCTGATAGTATATGTAAATTGTGTTGATGTGTGTGTTTTGGGAAAAAGGACTGGTTTACTTATGTAACATATAAATATTTCTTGGACCATCTAACAAAGAATATTAGGTGGGGGTTATACTATTACATAATTGAAATCTATTTAGTCTACTATTATTGTTACTGGAGTGTCATCATATGTTCTGTGTTTTTATTGTCCTAAGCTCCAGGAAGGAGATTTTGATCCCAAGATATTTGCTTACACGAATGATTTTTCTACCTTTTTTAACATATTATAGCAGTTCCAATTACTCCTGTTTTCCTTAGTCCATTAGCTAAAACAATAGTATTTCATCTAAGGTATGAACATAGCTCTTAATAAGGCATAATACATTTAGGTAGAACAAACACCCTACTCATTTCTTTGTTGTAGATTACATTAGTGTGTTATATTCTTACCTAAAGAAGGAAAAGTGTTGAAGTAAGAGAATAATTGCTCTTATTATTTACACCCAACACTTGAATCATAGAACTTTGTATACTCTATTGTTAGTGAGTGTTGGACATCTAGGAATTTCACCACTTCACCTATATTCTTTGCTCATTTATTGTTATTTTCAAAAAGTACTAGACATTAGGTCCATTGCATTTTGCAATTAATGTATGCTTAATGTGAATTGTGAATTAAATTGAGAATATATTATAAAAAAATAATTAAATATTGAATCATACCTTAGTTTATTAAATTTTTGGTTTAATGATGACACTCTTTTTATGCATTATGATTTATCTCACTTTGTAGATCTTGAGAATTGTTGCATAAGAACATATACTTGTTTAAATTTATTAGTTTTTATATGTATTCTCATATATGTTACATCTTTTAGAATTCCTTTATAGTGTTATACGCTTATTGATGAAGCCTTTTTTAATCATTTAGTTTAGAAGTAAACATTCTAGTATAGATACATAGGCAAGTGTGCATGAAGCTTTAAGTGATTGGTATGTGAGATTTTCCTACCGTTACAACAGGTGTATACTTCTTCTTCTTCTTTTCTTAAAATGTGCAGGACTGAAGACTTTCATTTTCCATTGAAAAAGAAAATTTGTTGATGCTTCGACCCAAATAAGCTATAACATTGATATGCAGCCAATGGAGAATAAAATCTTTAATTTATGTCAAGCGCATCGAATTTCAAGGCAAACGTTTCGAATCAAACTAGAGAAAAAAAAAGGAGGCATGGCAGAATTTATTGCATGGACTAAAGAAGACTTATAAGTTTATAATTATGGATGGTCTTTAAGAGAAAAGATTATTCTCTGCTTATTCCGAAAGCTTTAACCAGTAAATGTTAAACCTTAGAACGAAACCTTACATGCATTCACCTATATTCAAGAGATAAATATTTTGTACAACAATGTAGCAAATGATGATATGAAAGGTGGTGAAAATCTTAATGGCAATATAAACTTTCCCTAAGCTTATTCGAGGCTAACACAATAAGATTTCTCATGATATACATAACCATAAATTAATGAGAGTGACAATTTTATAATTAAATGCTAAATTATTTAAATTAAATTTAAATATAGAATGTATTTAGTTTTAAGAAAGATCTAATAGATGTATTTGTTGTAATTATTAATTTTGATGTTTTGAAGTTAAAAATTTGATAGTTTTGATATTTCTGTCATTTGAAATTTCACATGATACTTGAGTGCATGTTATGAATAGACAAATAACTCACCCAAGACATGTTTTGAATGAACAAATGACTTACCCAAAACACGTTTATATAAAATTTTAGGTGGTGTCAAAGTGTATGAGTCTATTAGTAATTAGGAATTAGTTTATAGTGTTGGTACTTTCTTTACTCGTGCAAAGTATTTAGGAGAAAGTTAGAAAATTTGTCTCAACAATACATCATACTATAAGAATACAAAAACTATAATTTTGGGATATAGAAAACTAACTAAAAATTTGAGCTACAAAGGTCATTTTTTCTTGAATAATATTCTAAATGATGTAGAGTTAGTTCCTTAATTCCTAGGATGTAGATATCTTCCAAATCTTTATTGGTATTTAAGATCAAAACTTAGGTCTCGCATATTGAAAATGTAAGAAAATTTATGAGTTATAACATGGACTTAAATTCTGAAGGTGGAAGCGATAAGAGAAATGGTTTTGGGCATGCGCGCGCAAGTTTGAATTCTGAAGGAATTTGTGAGGATGAAGACGCAAATGATGATGGCGATGGGGTTCTGGAGTTAGCAGGAGTGGGCACTCTTTCCCCTACCAACACAGGTGGTGTTGGGTCTACTTTCGGGGATGAGACTACTACTGTTGAAGTTGAATATGCAGAGGAGCTCAGTTTGAAGTTTTCCATCAGAGCTACTGGCATTGAAGATGTTGTGTTGGACAGTTTAGAGGTTGTTGTCAAAGCTGTAATCGCTAGTGAGCATTTTGACTTTGGAGATTCGGTGGAGGGGTTTGATGAGGGGGATCATGCTCCTTGTTTCAGATCTGTCTATGTTCTCTCTGAAGATGAGATTGATGATGAGTGGTTTATCGATCAGATGAAGAGGAAGAAGAGCTCCTTCTTGATATTCTATTGGAGGATCGTAGGATGTCTCAACAGTGTGTGAAAGTGGTGCAAGGGCACCTCAAACCTTAGTGAAATTTTTGAATTTTTGAACATGTATTGGGGTGGCAAGTCTAGTCTTCAAAGGTTTGAGTCCAAATTTTGGTTTTCTATGTTATTTTTGCTCTAAATAAGGTCATAAAGACCATTATGTTGTGTATGTGAGTCTTTAGGAGGGGTAAAATATAAGGGAATGTCAAATCATGTAAAGTTGCTTTTTAAATTATAATATTGTCATTAGTGCAAAAATACTTGTAAAGGGAAAGAATGATGGTCACAAAGGAGGTTTAAAAGGTAGTTGATGGTAGTTGTCAGTGGTTTTGGGTGGAAGAACCTTTAAAAAGGTGAATGACATCGTTGTAATGGTTGGCTAAGAGATTTCAAGAAGAAAATTAATAAAAGCTTTGTTAATTCTCAAAATTTCCTATTTTTCCTATCTTTTCCAGACTTGTATAGGTCTATACAGGCTTTTCATGGCTTGAAACTTTCAATGGATGTTGGTATATGTGTCCACTATCATTTAAAGATGGTATAAAGTCTTAAGATAGGATTTTGTAAAAGATATCTGCATCTTACTGGAACTGCCCTATTTTTTGTGTTAGAGGGTTTTGAAGAAAAAAAAATGATATCCTAAGCATTCCACCTACTGTACTGACCTATGTCTTGATGGAAAGGCTTCTCTTAGGATGTAATAATATTTCTTTATTTATTTTTCAACTTGTGAGTACGTGGAAAAAGAATATGATGATGCCCTAGGGTAAATCAAGTTGTTTTCCATGTATAAAAGGGGTAATGAGCGGTGGTTTTGTAAAAATGTGTTCGGGATTGTCCATGTAATGGTTTTTGAAGTTTTTGCGGGGTATTTGAAGCCTGATAGAAGCTTTGGTTGGGTTAGATAAGCATGGGAATATATATTTCTACCAAAACCCTTGTTTTGGGCATCTAAAGGGAGGGTTTCTTAGATCGGCTTATAGGAGGGCTTGAATCTGAGTTCTAAACATGAATTCAGGGGTTTTAGGGCATTTGAATTGCTTCCCCAAGGTTTTAGAGGGTTTGGTCAAGTCTAGAAGGTACTCCCTTTGTAAATTAAGCCTAATTTGAGTAGCCTAAGCAGGGGGTGTTGTATTGAAAATCATAGTTGTTACAAAGGAACCCTATGAAATCTCTTAGTTTGGTAAAGAACTTGGTAAAAGGTGTCTGAAATTCCAAGGGTTTGAGGTCTTGAGGTGTTTGTAGAGTCGTATGCCTATTTTTCATGTTTGGAACCCTATAAGGGTTTTGAGGGTTAGTTGATGTCTAAAAGTTGAGATCATTAGGAAGAGAGTTTTCCTTGTTTAGTTGTGATCAAGTTGAGGTTGTTTGAGTGTGTTAACCACCCCTCTACATCAAAGTGGTATCAGAGCTTCAGGGAAAGGATCCCTTATTGGAATTTTGTTTGGTTTTGTAGGCTTGAAGAAGGTTGATTGGTGAAGATTCCTTCAAAGGAAAAGAAAAAAGAAAAGGAGATGAACGAGTTGAAGAACCAGTACAACAAAGAGATTAGAGAGTTGAATGAGAGGTTGGCAGTCTTAGAGACCAACAAAAGAAGAGAAGCAGTTGAGAGTAGTGAGTCAGAAGAAGAAGATGCTAAGGAGTTTGAAGATGTTGATGAAGAACTTGATCCAGAAGACCAAAGGATGGCCAAGTTGATAAAGGTTGTAAAAGGTGACAAATACAAGGTAAAAATTGATGTACAAAAGTTTACTGGTAATTTGAATGAGGAGGAATTGTTAGACTGGATAGCTTGTTTGGATAACTATTTTGAATGTGAAGAGATTCCTAAGGAACATAGAGTGAATATTTCCAAAACAAATCTTAAGGGTCATGCACTTATTTGGTTGGATTATCTATAGTTAGAGAGGATGAAACGAGGAAATTCTAAGATTTTGGATTGGGACAAGATGGTGGCTTTAAGTTAAAAGGTAAGTTTCTTCCTTTAGATTATCAAGTTCAAATGTTTAAGAAGTTGCAAAGTTTAGGACAAAAGGAAATGGATGTAAAGTATTACACTAAAGAATCTTATAGATTAAGTATGAGGTCTAGCCACAATGAGAATGAAGATGAGAAAATTTTCATGTACTTGAGTGGCTTAAGGATGAATATATAGGATGAGTTGGCTTTGACTAATCCTAGAAATGTAGAAGAATGTTACAAAATGGCACTGAAGGCTAAAGAGAAGGTAAATAGGAGACAAGAGAAGGCAACAAGAGGAAGAGGTAGCACTTCTAGGGGTAGAGGTTCAACTTCAACATCAAGGCAGAACAAGGAAGACCTTGAAGATGTTGATAGAAACAAAGAGAAAGCATCTGAAGCAAGAGGAGGATGGAGAGGTGGAAGGAAAAACTTTAGACAAAAGAGGGATTTCAATGAGTTTTTAGATAGATGTTATAAGTGCAATTAATTTAGACACCCATCTTTCAAGTGTCCTCAAAATCAAGGATCAACTTCAAGTGGTGATAGAAGGAGTGGGAGGAGGACTCAATTGATCCAAGAGGAAGAATGTGAAAGTTAGAGCAGACTTGTAGATCTAGAGGTTGGAGAAGCACTCATGATGAGAAGGACCTTGTTGCAAGCAGCAAAAGAGTAAGATTTGAGCCAAAGAAGGAGTCTCTTTAGAACCTCATGCAAATGCAAAGGTAAAGTGTGTCAATTTGTTATTGATTCAGGTTCTCAAGATAATATGGTGTCTAGGGAAATGGTAGACAAATTGAATCTAGAAAAGATAGCTCATGTAGCCCCCTACAAAGTTTCTTAGATGAATGATAGTCAAACCTTAGTGGTGAATGAGCAAGCCTATGTGGATTTCTAGATTGGGGAGTACAAGGATAGAGTCTTATGTGATATATTGCCAATGGATTGTTATCATTTTCTCTTGGGGAGGCCATGGAAATTTGATAGGTCCATGTATGATGGTTGGAAAAATACCTATACAATTTGGAAGGATAATCAAAGTTTCAAACTAACTCCTTTTATGGGAAAAGAGAAGGATAAAGGTAAGACTAAGGTGGTGATTTTTGGAAAAAGGAGCCTTTAAGGTTTGAAGACAGTAATATTGGTGTATTTGCAAGTGTGGAGAAGGTTTTTGTTGCTAGAGCAGTTTAGAAGGCACAAACAAATAATGCTAAGGAAGTAGGAAGAGTGTATGAGAATGATTTGCATTCAAAGGTTGGTAGGAAGGAGTTGATAAATCTTGTGGAAGAAAATAAGAATTTTGATATTGCAATGAGGTCTAGGACTAAGAACCTAGGTGCAACAGGGGTAAAGTCTAGTTTGACAGTGAGTGTGAATGACAAAGTTTTGATAGGAACTATTGTGTGTCCCATAGTGGAGAGTGAGTTTGCAAAGTAAGTTATATTTTTAGATACAAATGTCAATAAATTGAATAGTATAGGGTGTACAGTGAGTGATAAATCTGTAGGTACAGTGGTAGTAAATGTTGCTAAGAAAGTGGTACAAAGGACAGTAAGGAGAGGGTAGTATGCCCTAGTTGTTGAGGACATATCCAAGTATGAGAATAAGGGGTATGTGCAAGATCATCATGGAAAAAGCATGCCCTTAAATGGAAAAAAAATTAGAAAAATTAGAGTTAGGAAATTTGACATTAAAATTTGAATAAGTTATGTATATTATTTCAAAAATATGTAAGAATAGAATATGTAGCAAATTGAATGTAGTTTCTAAACTACTAGGTTTGTTTAAATATATATATATATATATATATATATATGGTGAAAATTTGAAATTTCAATGCAGTAGTACTTAAACTTCAGGAAAAAATAAGTAGGTGTCGGTCTGACCACCCTAACCACAATAAAATGATAATATTTTTTTTATAATATTCTAGATAAAAGTAGAGGACTCATGTCCCAATGTGATGCATATTTTTGTAATTTTTTTCCATGGAAATAATTAATTATCAATTTTTTAATACAACTTTTAAAAAATATAAAAAAATTGTATGTCTGACCACTTTAACTTGGTCAAAACTTCATGAAATTCATTTTTTCTTTTTTAATCCTATAGTATGCAAAGCATAGAATGTGATGCATGTTTTGGATTCAAAAAATGTGATATCGTTTGAAAGCTATAGATGTTTTTCAATCAGCCTACCAATCAGGAATTTACTCGTAATTCAAATAGATAATGAATAATAATTACTTATTAAATTCAAAATAAAGCATAATTTATATTGGTGGAAAGCTGAGAATCTCCTTTAAAAACCCTTTTTGTTTCATCAATTTTGGGTAAAAAAATGTTGTCAGCCACATACCCATCATATTGCCACTTTTTGGCCCATCACGATCCTGCACATACCGTAAGGCAAAGATGCAAACAACTTATGGAATGACTAACAATTGTTTGTGTGCAAGGATGAAGACATGTGTTTCAGGTATTGGGGAATGAGTATCATCAAGTTTTGAGCATAGGACTAATAAAAGACCATTGGTAGGTCTGCACATGGAAGTGAAGTCATATCCAGTGACAAACTCAATTGGAGATGCAAGGAAAAGTATGAACTTTCAGTACCTGAACCTGTGGTAGGTGTATGAAGATTAGAGGAGGGTGCTTAGAGCTTGGGAAGAATGGTATAAATCCCAATTCATGAGGAATTAATTCATTTTAGGTGGGGTGTATGGTGCATGAGCACCTCAACTCTTAGTGAAAATTTTGAATTTTTGAACAAGTAAATTGGGGTGGCAAGTCTAGCCTTCAAAGGTTTGAGTCCAAATTTTGGTTTTCTATGTTATTTTTGTTCTAAATAAGGTCATAAAGACCATTATGTTGTGTATGTGAGTCTTTAGGAGGGGTAAAATATAAAGGAATGTCAAATCATGTAAAGTTGCTTTCTAAATTATAATATTGTCATTAGAGCAAAAATACTTGTAAAGGGAAAGACTAATGGTCACAAGGAGGTTTAAAAGGTAGTTGATGGTAGTTGGTCAGTGGTTTTGGGTGGAAGAACCTTAAAAAGGTTAATAACATTGTTGTAATGGTTGGCTAAGAGATTTCGAGAATAAAAATAATAAAAGCTCTGTTAATTCTCAAAATTTCTTGTTTTTCCTATCTTTTCTAGACTTGTACAGGTCTGTACAGGCTTTTCATGGTCTAAAAATTTTAGTGGATGTTAGTACATGTGTCTACTATCATTTAAAGTTGGTTTGAAGTCTTAAGATAGGAATTTGTAAAGTATATTTGCATCTTAAGTATGTAATTGCCCTGTTTTCTATGTTAGAGGGTTTTGAAGAAAACAAAATGATATCCTAAGCCTTCCACCTACTGTAATAACCTATGTCTTGGTGGAAAGGCTTCTCTTAGGATGTAATAATATTTTTTTGTTGATTTTTCAACCTGTTAGTACATGGAAAGAGAATATGATGATGCCCTAGGGAAAATCAAGTTGTTTTCCATGTATAAAAGAGGTAATGAGGGGTGGTTTTGAGAAAATGTATTTGGGATTGTCCATGTGATGGTTTGTGAAGTTGTTTTAGGGTATTTGAAGCCTGATAAAGGCTTTGGTTGGGTCAGATAAGCATGGGAATACAAATTTCTATCAAAACCCTTGTTTTGGGCATGTAAAGAGAGGGTTTCTTAGATCAGCTTATAGAATGGCTTGAACCTGAGTTCTAAAGGTGGATTCAATTGAATTGCTTCCCCAAGGTTTCATAGGGTTTGGTGAAGTCTAGAAGGTACTCCCTTTGTAAATTAAGTTGTTTTCCATGTATAAAAGGGGTAATGAGGGGTGGTTTTGTGAAAATATGTTTGGGATTGTCTATGTGATGGTTTTTGAAGTTGTTGTAGGGTATTTGAAGCCTGATAGAGGCTTTGGTTGGGTCAGATAAGCATGGGAATACAAATTTCTATCAAATCCCTTGTTTTGGGCATGTAAAGGGAGGGTTTCTTAGATCAACTTATAGAAGGGCTTGAACGTAAGTTCTAAAGGTGGATTCAATGCTTTAAGGAAATTTTAATTTTTTCCCCAAGGTTTAGAGGGTTTGGTGAAGTCTAGAAGGTACTCCTTTTGTAAATTAAGCCTAATTTGAGTAGCCTAGGCAGGGGGTGTTGTATTGAAAATCATAGTTGTTACAAAGGAACCCTATGAAATCTCTTAGTTTGGTGAAGAAATTTGTAAAAGGTGTCTAAAACTCCAAGGGTTTGAGGTCTTGAGGTTTTTGTAGAGTCTTATGCCTATTTGTCATGTTTGGAACCCTATAAGGGTTTTGCGGGTGAGTCAATGTCTAAAAGTTGAGATCCTTGGGAAGAGATTTTTTCTTATTTAGTTGTGATTAGGCTAAGTTTGTTTGAGTGTATTCACCACCCCTCTACATCAGATAGCGGGGAAGAAAGAGGATGATGGTGCTCCTTTTTCTGGGCTGCTCAATGGCTTTCTCAATCACCTGATTCCTTCTCAACATGATTGTAGTTTGTAGGGTGTTGGGCTTGGATTGGATGTGAATATGGTCATGTCTCTAGCTCCCAAATTTGAAGGTTTGAATGTTGCTAAAATGCTTGTGAAGGATCTTAGCTTTGGGGTTAGGTTGGTTAACCCCCCTTTATCCTCTGGCTTCTCTAGTGAGTTGGATGCTACAGCTTTTCATAGGGAGTTGGATGTTGTTAAGGAACCCCTCCCATTGTGTGAGGGAAATGTTTCTACTCTTGTTATATGGGCTACTGATGTTGTGGTGGATAAGTGTATTGTTGTTGTTGGCAATGCTCTTATTGGTATTTTCTCAAGCCCTCGTCCTAATATTGGCATTGTTCATAGTTGGGATCTGCTTAAATGGAAGGCTTCTGGTTTGTTGTAGGTGACTGCTTTGCCTAAAGGTTTCTTTCTTTTTTCCTTCCAACTCCTTCAGCAGAGTTTGGATGTCTTACATTGAGGGCCTTGGTTCTTTGGTAATTTTGTCCTCCTTTTGAAATGTTGGACTATGGGATTTGTGGATTCCAAGGATTGTTTCGATTGGGCCCCTATTTGGTTTAGATTCCCAGTACTTCCTTTGGAGTTCTGGGATGAGGTGGTCTTTCGTGGTATTGGTAAGAGTTTTAGTTTTTTCTTAGGCATGGATAGGATTACGAAAGACTTGGAATGTTTAGTTTATGCTATATTTTTTGTTTTGGTTGAATTTGGTAAGCTTCTACCAAGCAAAATTGTGATTTGTTCCAAGATGTGTGTGTGGGAGTAGAGTATTCTCTTTGATTCCTCCTCTTTGGTGTGCTCTCATTGCCTTAGAGTTGGTCATTTTTCTTGCTCTTTTCAGGACTTCAATCTTGTGAAAACTTGTTCTATTGGGAAGGATTCGAGGTGCTCTATTATTTTTGATAAGTCAATTTTTGTGAACCCTGTGGCTAAGGAGTTGTAAGTGGAAAATATTGCTAATGTCCTAAGGGGAAGTCCTCTGAAGGATAATATTCCTCCTATTAGTATGAATGAGTTTTTTTTTCCAGGACTTTTGGATTGACCCATCTAGATCAAGCTCCCCTTATGAGCTCTTTGTTTTGACACAATTTCAAACCTCCATGATTGGTGTGGCCCCCTTTGGTGGCTTGGAGCTTGTTAACTTCATTGTTTCTCAGATTTTTGTGTGGGTTTTAGGTGCCCTTAAAACTTGTTTTTTTTGTTTGGCTCCTTTTTTGTTTTGTTGTTCTTGGTTCCTTCTTAGTCCTGTGGGATTTTTGTGTAAAGGGTACAACACCGTATAAATGTTGCTTTTATTATCAAAAACATGGACTTAAATTTAGTAACAAACATTTGTAAAAATTTATCACGTCATAGATTTCAAGAAAAATACCCACAAACATTTATTAATTAAATCCAATCTTCGTAATTATTAATTATTGTAGGAATTCCACATTATATCTTTGAGAAGCATAACACATTAATTATATCTACAAAAAATTTAGCAACATTTTGAGATGTAAAAAGTGCATAAAAGAAAAAATAAGACATATAAAGAGAAATCAACCACATGAAAGAGAATATATACACTTGGAAAAATCTTGAAGATAGAACCTACAATCCAAAGAATTAAACCAATCTATTATTCGATAACCATAAACCTATCATAATTTATTAAATTTCTTTCCTACTATTTGATGATAATTTCTCCTTATTACTAAGTCCCATGATATAAGTGTTGGAAATAGTTTGTTATCCTATCTTCCTTTCATATGCATCTCATACCAACCTTCTCCACATGTTTAGACTAACTTAGAAAGATGATAATGATATATGTATTCTTTTATAGTAATGCCTTGCATTTCCTTTTAATAGATTAGATGTAGAGGTTTTTGCCCATGCATATGTTAGTTTCAAATATCTTGTTACATCAACTAAACGATTTAGGAAAATATTTTTCAACAATCTACATTTTATCATTTTAGATATGTGAACCAAACGTCAAATATGTGGCATCAAGATCAAACATGCCATGATCAAAATTGAACTACAACCTGCTTTTTGTGTCCATTTTGATTCTAAGACAATCATACTGAAACAACTAAATTTTTGTTAGTGATGAATCAATTCTACATATTGTCAACATTAATCTTCTTCTACTATTAAATATAAATCTAAATTCATCTATTCCTTACATTTAATTTTTTAATATACACTTTAATTTATAATCTCAAATTTATTTATCTAAATTGATATGCACCCAATTAATTACATTTGTCTACTTCACCTAGACAATTCGAATAAAGATAATTTTGTTCCGTTGTCTATTAATTTTTCCAGGGCATGCACACAATTTTGTGGAAAACTTTCAATTCCTTTTGTATGATTTCTTCATTGTGTCGTCTATTCTAAGCAAATAGGGAAAACAAGAATAAGATGAATAACGAGATCTTCCGTGCTTTGGCGAGTGACGATGTTCGTAGTATCCAAGTATTATTTCAGAGGACTCCAGTGTTCTGTCCAAAGTTACTTTCCAAGGGGATACTGCTCTCCATATTGCTGCAAGGGAAGGACACGAAGATATTGTTAGATGGATACTTCAAGTGAACTCCTCTTTGGCTGGGGTTAAAAACAAGGATAAGAATGTCCCGCTGCACGAGGCTGCTAGAAAAAGTAATCCAGATCTAGTCGATATTCTCCTTCAACACAACAAGAGTTGTGCCTCCTACTTGAATAAGTTTAGAGAGACACCTCTTATAATAGCTTCTAAGTATGGTCACAAGAAAACAGTCGACAAATTGTTAGAAGCATCTAACGATGCAACCGAAAACCAGCAATCTCCCAGGAAGGCAACTTGCGAGAAAGGTAAGAAAAACTCTCACAATTTTTTAAGCGAAATTTATATATTCACATTGTAGGAAATAAGTTGGATTGAATTGGATACAGGTGTGACCTCTACAGCTGAAATCCAGACAATTTATGAGGGAGGTAAAAAAATTATACATATTTTTTAAAGGTATATAGTAGGTTTTCATATACCAAGAAATAAGTTGGGTTGAATTGGATACAGGTGTAACCTTTACAGCTGAAATCCATCAATCTCCTAACCAGTCAAGTTATGAGAGTCAAGTTATGAGAGGTAAAAAAATTATACATATTTTTTAAAAGTATATAGTAGGTTTTCATATACCATGAAATAAGTTGGGTTGAATTGGATACAGGTGCGACCTTTACTATTGAAACCCATCAATCTCCTAACCAAACTCGCAAGAAAGGTAAAAGACTTACACACAATATTTTAAAATTGAAGCATACAAGTTTTTGCATTGCATGGGGTAAGTTTAGTTGAAGTGGACGCAGGTGTTAACTCCCCTTTGCATGCTGTCGTACATGGAGGAAATATTGATATTGTGGATGCAATACTAGATCATCCTACTTGGGATAATGACTTAATGGTAAAGACGGATAAGTTTGGAAGATGCACATGCCATAAAAGGTCGTTGGGACATAATCAAAAGATTTATATCCAAAAGGTCAGATTGCATCGAAATTCGCAGTTCAAATCATAAATCTGTTTTACACTTTGCTGTGGAATATAATCAATATGAGGTAGTGAAGAATCTACTAGGAGAAAAAAGGGAAGAAAAAGTGAAGGAATTGGTGAGCCGTGATCATGATGATTTTCACAATACAGCATTACATTTGGCAGCAAAAAGTGGAGTGGAACCCAAGGTATGACATCCTTACCTTTGTCTATTTTCTTGTTTTTAAAAATGTATTTTTCTATATTTTATTATCCTTGTAATTACTTTCAAATTCCTTTGAATAATAAATAATTTGTATACATAACCCCAACCTTGAAGGATTCTTAGAAAAAAGAATAATTACAACTAGAAGAATGTATTTAATTTTAACTTTCATTTGATTATTAATTTTCTTAGATAATTTATTTTTATAATTGTATATTGTATATTTAAGTTTAGAAATTTTTAATATCTTAAGGTTGTAGTGCTCTATACTTCATTTTAAAATTTAGAAAGTTTCAATTCTCAAAGAGTTTTATTTTTCAAAATACTCTAAATATTCTTATTTATCAGTAAAGTTTTTCTTTTAAGATTGATTGTAACATAATATGAAATAAAAATATGTTAGAAAGAAGATAAACAATATAAGATTATCATACATTAATATTCACTTCCACCATGTCTAATACTCAACATGGATTTGCAATTTTCGCTTCTAGCATGCTCTTGATGAATATGCTAGTTTGTTTATTATTGTTTATTACTAGAGCAAGCTCGTGTAGGCATGGGCCATAAAAACGTGAGGCAAATAAGGAAAAAAATGATAACTAGGCAACTCAAGTGGAGATGGAAAGAAAGAGGAAAGGTAAATAAAGCATAGGAATAAAAGAAATATAGGAGGCAAAGGATAAATGTAAACTAAAAAAGTTCCACAGTGATAGAGAACAAGTGGAAAAAAATATAGAACATAGAATAGATATGGAAAATACAAGAAAAAAAGAGACAGTAAAAAAGTTGAACGATTAAAAAATAGAGAATTAAAAAGGATGAAGGTGAAATCCAAGCTATAGGTATATATGAATGTATGATATAGTGATAATAATAAATCACAAGAAAAAAGGTGTCATCTTTGCATAGCAATATTTGGGTCATCCATAAGATTGTTGTTATCTCAAAAGCATTAATTCAATTGTCTTGTTATCCTTTTGGAAAATTTCTCCTTTCTTTCCTTTGCAATGACTTGTTTGTTAATTATATTTCTTTCTTTAGGCACAAACACATGGTCAATAGATGTGACAATAGTAATTTGCATTATTTCTCATTATTCTCTTTTATCTTTTAGCCATGAGAAAAAGATAGACATTTAGTGCACCACAACTTCTTAAATTCATATCCACATAATCATTTTGTACATGAAATTTGGAATTTATGTTACATTTTTTTTCCATTTAATTTTGTACTCATTCTTTATATTTTTCCCTTGGTTGATAAGTAATGTTATTCATGTAGATCATTATAAGGAATTGTTATATTAATACCCTACAAATACTATCATTTAATTATGAAACACTAGGCTCGTCAACTATTTTAGGGTAAGATTATCCTTTCAAAATCCTCCATGTTATTTCTATTTCATCAAAGTATTTCTTATATAAATTATGTATTCATTTATCTAATAGGACACAACATAGAGTATTCTCACAATTGTGTCTAGTATAAAAAGACTAACATCAAATGTTGTCTTCTAATGAACCTTATAGAGTTTTGTATTTTTTCCTCTTTGTATAAGTTTAAAACATTGATGGAGAATGAATGGTATTTCCATCCCACCCTAATAATATTGTTTTTTCTTTAGGTCCCATCCTAAATTTTAAAAATATGCATCCCAATGTATTCATCAACATTCACTCAATAATCCTCAATAAAATCCCAAAATGTGCATACTCTTGATCTCTAATGTGGCTATTAAATATATATTTTATAATGCATGTATGTCACTTCCATATTGGATCATTCAACAATTTAGTTGGTTATGTGTAATAGAGAATGACATGTATATTTCCCCACAATATTATTTTAAGGGAGCTCCTCATGAACAAATTTAGTCAATGAAGTAGGAGGAGAAGAAGAAAAAGGTGGTGTTTTGGATCAAGTAGATGTTAAATATGGAAAGTAAGTAAATTGGAATTCAATATAGTTCAAATAAATTCATCCATAGATTCTTGGATATTATTAAATTCTCTAGATGCATTTTTTTTAACGTTTAAGGAAAGGTGCAAGTGTTAACAAATAAAAAAAACTTTCCTTTATTAGCCATTGCACATTAAAAAGTTGTTAGTTGTAATCCACCAATATGACACACCTAGGAGAAAACCTAATGGAATAGATTTTTAAAGAATGGAAACAATGTTGTAGATGTAACAACATCCTATCGCATTTGAACAAAAACATGCACATAAGTTTCATGTAAAACATAATGACATATGGAATTGACCATATGAACAACCTCACTATTGCTACAAAAAAGTTGGCACTAGTAGAACAATTACCAATTATAGGATTAGGTCAGTATGATGAACTTTCTAGAAAGGGAAACAACACCCAAATGATGATTAGGTACTAATCCACAATCACTTTCTCTTGCAACACCTCACAAGGGTAGGATGAGGGAATCATAAACCTTGAATCCAAACCAAGACACAATCAAGCACTCTTACAACTTCAATGGAAATCCTTATATATGATGGAATGAATAGGAGCTAACACAACTTTGCTAGATGATGCAACCATAAACTTTCAAGCGAGTAGGATAAGAGCACATTCAGTAAAAAAAAACCTTAAGAAACATCTAAACATCAAGGAAAACTTATACAAGAGGTTTCCAATGTAGGAAGCACAAACCCTCCACCAAGTGGAATGATGATGAGTTGCTTTTGTGCAAAGACACACTTCCAAAGGAAAAGAAGTGCAACAAAATTGAGATGTGATACTTTTTGATGAAATGAAAACATGAGAAGGCTCTCAAAATATGGAGAGAAACATTTCTATAGAATTCCTCCCCAAGAATCAAACAAAAGACTCAATAAAATGATGAAATGATGAAGTAGGGTAGTGGATGACATTAGTATGAATAATTAGGTATCCTATTTTGGTACTAGAATCCATGCTAGGTATTACAATAATTCTAATGTGTTGTAGTCCTATTCAAGAATTGAAGTCTAGGACAATGAGAAAATACATGCTAGGTTTTTCTCCCCAAGACATGACAAATTCTTAGGAAATACAATGAGAGGAGCATGAAGAAAAACAAAATCCAAAATGATGAAAATGATCAAGGAACCAAGAAGGTCATATTTAAACCCAACCTCACCTCACACTAACCCATGAAAGACAAAAAATTGAATGGTTAGGGATACCACAAGGGGATTCAACAAGAGGCCAATAACACAAAGGATGAAGGGGAAAAGTTTCCAACACATCTTGATGCTACTAAGACCACTTGGAGAACATAAAATGGCTTCTCTATAAGGCAGTTCTCAATGATAGACTACACAACAAGGAGAGCTAAAGGATTGAAAAAATAATGTTTTTTGTAACTTAGGACTCATTTTAAAGCCCAAGTTGAATTTTACTATACATTTGTTTAACCAGTAATCTAATAAAATAATAGATCTAGAATCTAAAAAATAATTTTTGACTCCAACACCAAAACAAATTGCTACTGAATGAATTGGTCACTTGAAATAGATTGACAAATTTCACTCTAATTCACCCTTAAAGCACTTGAGCCAATTGCTAAAAACTCTAGAAATTTCACAATTGCATTTGTGGCTTTCTTCTGAATTGAAGATGTACAACTCCCTCAAGTAATCTAATTAATAATAAGGTAGATTAACTAGAAAATGATAAGGTGATAAGTGCTAGTTCATAAATATGACCTTAACATGGATAGGAGAGTAGAAAGCCATAAACTATCAACACATATATTAAAAAGGCTTATGACTGTTATAGCATGAAAGAAGAGATTATACTACAATAAATGGATGTCATAAAGTATATTTCATGCAGAAATATGACTCTATTGCATGCTCAACACATAGATCAACATGCTAAACATCACATTAAATTCATAACTCAAAGATTTCAAATCACTACAACATAAATTCATATGAATAAATGAAGTTCCTTCTTGAAATATAGAAAAGTGTATCTATGGAGATTGGACCTTGCATCCTTCATGATCATCCAATATATTGTGGAGAGTTCCCTAAAATAATTACCAAAACTGTTACTAAAATTAGAGATTCCTCTTGTCATTTGATCGTCTTCTTGCAAACGGCTAAGATTATGATTAGCCAGAATAATTAAACTAACAAGATGAAAAGATGTTAGGTAGGAAACTAAATATTGCTTCACACCAATGGCCACCAAATAACATATCCCACAATCATGTAATTAATGAATATTTAAGGAAGTATGAGATGATTGCATGTGTATATTGTCCAACAAAGAATGTGAATTTAAAACTGGTCCGTATCAACCATTAATTTAAATCAAGTTGTCATCTCATCAATTTAAAGAGGGATAGCTCAAATTTCTAACCAACCATCTTTAAATTCAACCAAAATCACTACACTCCATCATTTAGAAGCCTCTAGTATGGCTAGTGCTTAGAGTGACAGAGTATTGATGCAAATGATTTCATCATTCTATTGAATGCACTCCTTTGTTTAGGCATCTATCTAACCAAATGAAGGAAATATTTTTCATATAGAGTGAGATAGAAGAGGAGGTGGTTTACATAATTCTAGGTGAAGCCTTGCTAAGCTAGACACATGTGCATAATGTTACTATGCTGGAGTGTTTCATTTACATAGTTATTAGGACCTCTAGTTGCTGTGATTGGGATATGAGAACATATGATAATTTGGTGGGAACTGAATTTCACCATCGCGTCAACGTGGCCATTTCCAAGCTTAATCATTATCCATAGACTAGGCTGGTGGGAAAAACCATCTGCATTGTGAGAACTCTTCAAAGTGAAGTTGTGGAAGAAGCTATGAATATTCTTCATGCAGGAATCACGAGGAATGATATGGGACTCTTTGCCCATTTTTTGCATTCGCATGATAATCTTTTGTCTCCTACCCAAATTGAGCACCTTCAAACTATGGTGGAGGGCATTTGAATGATGATGTTTTCCCTCTTTGTTTGAAAAAGAAACTCTTTTTTCCCTTTTTTTCTATCGATATCAACCTTTTTTTAGTTGAATCAAAAAAAATTGCAATACTACCATGATGTATATACCTATATATGAAATAAATTTATACCATTTTGATATCACTTTGTTCTTGTAAGCATGGTTTTTGTTAATTCTTGTTCATATTGAATTCAATGGAATTTGTTTATTTTTCTTGTATAATTGCACTGGTTTTGAAAATCTACATTGATTGTTATTTAATTAATCTTCTTGAGAATGCTTCCTGGTGATAGGGTGGGTAGTTCATAGAAATTTGTAAAACAATGCTTATGTTTCAAACCACTTCAAGAATACCAACCAAAGGGAAAAATTGTGAAACAAGTCATTGGGTAATCTTTTGACAAGCTTAAAAACATAATGTATAGACCACCTAAAGTAAATAAATCTTAAATAGGTGGTAAGTTACAATGGGGCCATAAAACACCACTTACACTTTGAATAATAATATAGAAATGGTAAAGCGGGAGGCTAGTGGAGCTAGTGAAAATTCTACCCAGGTTTGCAATGTACAATGAAACACCGCCTAGCCATAAAACTTATGCAAAATTTGACCAAGGAAAGGGAAGATGAGGTGATGTTAAGCAGGGTATTAAATTTAAGGGTAATAGTGGCTTTGACTGGGGATAAGGACTACAAAGGACATAGAGAAATCTTGAAGATGCAACCAATCCTATCCATTGGGTATAGAGTCAAAATGAGAAGGAAACCAAAACCAAAACCAAAACAACAAAACCCAAAGAGACAACACACCAAACATGTTACTATCTACAAGGTAGGGAAAACCTACTAGAAAAGGAGAGAAAAAGAGAGACTTACACAAACCCACTAATAGGCTAAGAGAAAAATTACTTGTCTCTGAATAGGCCCACCTTTGTATAAAGCTTATGGAGAAAATTGAGAAGTATGATCACCCAAACACAAATGTGGAAGACATTGAAATTGCCACCAAGCAAACCTTGAAAAATCCACTTCTCATCATAAATTCCATCTTGCTGCTAGAAAACTAGTGCTAGACCATCATTGATTAACCACTACTCCTCATTAAGGTTCATTGATCCCTATGTCATCAAATCTGGTGAAGAATCCCATGCTCTAACTTCTCTGAAATTATGTTCCCCAAATTTAAACAACCAACTCTACACCATTGCTTTTTTTCATTGCAACAATATAAACTTCTTCATTAATCATTGAACAACATTCTCCTCCTACTTCTAGTATAGATTGATTAGTAGTTGAATCAATAAACACAAGATTGTTATATATTTCAAATTCATAAAAGACAAAAAGTGGATTAAAATTGATTGACCACTTTATCCCCTCTTGGGAAGCATCATAAGAGAAGTCCTCATTGTCTTCCATATCAAGGTAGGGAATTTCATCAAAAACCTCTTTAAAGATGAAACTTTCATACTTTGTAGTGAGAAGAGGATCTAGCATTGGATCATTGGTTTCGACTTCAGGCGAGGGATACTTACTCCCATAATTGAAAGGAGAGATAACCTGAGACACAAAAAGAGACTTCTTTAGAGGTGAATCATCTTCTTCATCGTTGGATGAATTGAGATCATCTTCAATTTCAGTCATGACATTCAAACTAAAAGCTTGAGCATAGTAGTATTGACTTTCTTCCTTTTCAAGCAACTACATACTACTGAATACTATCAGCTTAATATTTTCAGCTATTAGATGAGGAAGTTTCATTGCTTCAGGAAATTTGAGAGAAGGATTAATAGATAGTCTATAGTCAATTTTGAGCTTCTTGATCTTATTAGGTTTCCACTTCCCCAAAGCTATAAAATCATCTTCAACACTTCTAGACATGCAAAACTGACATCACTCATTTAATTAAATCATATTCACTCATCAATTAAATAAATCAAGTTTATTTAATCAATCTCCTAAAGTCATCAATTTAAATTAAATAAATCAACTTGATCCTAACATCACCCTCCTTGATTAAATAAATCAAACCTTTATTTAATTAAGTCTGAAATCACCTTCTATCCCTCTTGATTTAAATAAATCAAAATATTCAAGTCAAATGGGTCAAAATCAACTAAACATCACCTAAGCTAATCTAATACTGATTAAACTAACCTAACCACCCATCACATCCTCTAGTTTTTCCCACTTGCACAAATAAATCAATTTATTGATTTATTAAAATCCTTATTTTCTTTCAAACTTGGCATAAAAATAGAATATTCCCTCAAGTTTGAAAATGAAGACAAGTTGACTTGTCCCTTCCAACATTGCAATAAATTCTCTCTTTCATGTCCCCCTCTCAACATTTAATTCACAAATTCAAATTTGAATTTCACCCTCTTGGGCACATTGGCCAAAACTTGCACATTCCTCAACCTATGACAAGTTGACAAGTGGCTTCATCTCACTGGCCAAATCTTTATCCACATTTCTCTCTCATAAGCATTCTTTCAACTTGAGAATCTTTAAATAGAGGCTTCATTCATCATCAAATCCTCCACAATATTAGCATTTCATCTACAAAGCTAATGCAAAGTCACTCTCTTCAATTGAGAGCTGATTTTTTCCATCCACTCCATCTCAAGGCATTACATCATTTAGCTTAGCAAACGATTGGGAAAGTGCTTCTTTTCATAGAATCACCAATCCACTATGGGATAGGTGTCCATTATGCTCTCTTATGTTCTTAATTAGTTGTTTTATTTACATTGTGAGACATGATAGATTATCTCATAGGAGCACTATGGTATTTACATAGTTTGAACTAACATGCTAATGTGTTTTGAAGTTTGAGCTATTTTGTAGATTTGTGGTGCTCACAATACTTATCACTTCCAACAGAGCTTTTTTGATCCATTGAATTCTTTCTCTTTTGAGGGTCAATTGAATGTCAAGATCCAGAGCAGAAATAAATATGTGAAACTAGATTTCCTCACTAGCCCTCTTCAAAACAAGGATCCATTGAAGTAATCTATCGAAGTGGTACACAAAATCTCTCATTGTCTCAGCTTTACCTTTTCTAATTTGAAAAAATTATTGCGGGATGGCCACAACATTCATTAGAATTTTATAACGTTGAAGAAATTTTTCCTTCAAAATGTTCCATCCTATGATGCATCCCTTATGAAGCTCCCTAAACCATTCAATGACCTTCTCAATTAGACTTTCAACAACGATTCTTGCAAAAACATCTTCGTCTTAGACTCCCAAGATCCTGCTTACTATAGTCACAACAAGGACGTGTTCTTTGGGGTCTTATGTGTCTTCACCAGAAAATTTAGGAAATTATTTTTAGTAGCCAGTGGGAAGGTCATGATATTGTGACAAGGAAAGAGGTCCAAAGTGGTTAAGCCAAATATTTGAGGCAATGGATGATCATATTTTCCAACTCACTAAGTAAGGATAAAGGGAAAAACCCTAGAATTAATTTCTAGGTGGTAGACATGTTGGAGGTGGACTTTGAGGTCGAGGAGGGGGTGGGTTGTCATAATACACAAATACCAATCTTGGAGGATGTTCAAATACTAGCGCAAGTGGGTGTTGGACCCATTCTTCTTCTTCTTTCAAGATAAAATTTTCTCGCATATAATCTACAACACTCCTTTTGTACCTCCAGACAAGTGTATTTAAGTATGAAATGATATCTTCTTGTTCTACCTCCATCCAAAATAAATTGGGCTATAATACAAGAAATACATTGTTATGGGGAAGTACCATCTTGCTTCATGACATGATAGAAACTTGTTAGATATTATAATTAATACTTCCCTAGTAGAGTTTCCAAAAAATCTATTAGAAAATGAATTTTCCACTTGAAATAGATTGATAAGTGTAGACACCTAAAAATGGTCTGGAGAATCTAATTAATTAAATACGATTTAATTGATTAATTAATCTTAAATTCTTCTACTTGGTAAATAAATACAAATATTTATTTATATTAAGTTCATTATTAATTCTTCTATCTTCTCTCCTAATTAAATAAACAAAATTAAAAACTTTGTTTTACTTAATTATTATCATTTTCATCATATTATTCCTCTCTTAATTAAATAAACAAAATTAAAAACTTTGTTTTATTTAATTAATTATCATTATTACTTCTTTTATATTTCTATCATAAATTAAATACACAATTTGAATAATTTGTATTATTTAAGTCACATTTCTTCTTAATTAAATAAAGATCTCTAAAAATCTTTTATTTAATTATCATTCTCCTTTTAAATTAATAAACAAACCCTATAGTTTGATTTATTAAATTATTTATTCCTCTTTTGCTAAATTTAAATAAATAAAAATATTTAAATTATGCATAAATTTTACCACTATTCACTCACCAATAAATTAATTTTTCAAAATTCAAATTAATGGCACTGCCAATCACGGGAAAAGCTTCAGGGACAAACCTGCAAGAAATTCTCTCAACAACCTTCCACCCACCTTCCCTCTTATCTTGCCTAGTGTTTTCATGGGGAGAAACCATTCTCCATGATCAGCTCCATCTTCTCATCCCATGCCTTTGAATTCTCCAGATGGAATCACAGCCCCTCATCCCGTATCCCTTTGCAATTGTGCTATCGTGAAAGCTATAAATATAGCTCTTGGGCTACAAGAAATGGATCCCAACTTAAGCAATCTTACTCTGCAGGTTTCCAAAGCATTCAAGCATCCAAGCAATCAAGCATTCAAGCATCCATCCATCATCCATCAAGCAACAATCAAGCATCCAACATTTGCAGTCATGGCTGCCATTATAATAGAATTTGCATATTTAAACACATAGGAATAGAATTAGTTCATTTCTCATTCTCTAAGTGTCATTTCAATATTTTAATTAGCTTACAAATCTGAGAGCTAAGTAGATTAGAGAAATCTTTAGAGTTAGAGAGCAATAGGATAGATTTCTGAAGCTTTTTAGTTTAAATTAGTTTAAATTTATTAAACTTTAGATGCAATGTCCTATTTAGAAGCGTAGAAGCATTGTTTAGATTGTTTTCCCCATTCTACCGCTTACAAATTGGCACCCACCGTGGGGCATAACCCTATATTTTGCTAAAATTTTGAAAATTGTGTCCTACAAGTATCAGCGTGAAAGTTTTCTTGGAATCGTGAGTTTTTACAGCGCGCTGGTGGTCTGTTTCAGCGCACCGGGTCTCTGTTATAGCGCGTCGGGTTACTGTTCCAGTGCGCCATGTCACTGTTTCAATGCGCCGGGTTCATATTTCAACGCGCCGAGTCACTGTTTCAGTGCCCCACTTTCTTATCTTCAAAATCATTTTTTTTATCTAGATCCGACGCGTCCACAGCCAGATTCTATTTCTGTCTATTTTCTTGGTTAAAATTTATCAATCCTAGGATAGAAATGGATAAAATTTATCAATCCTAGGATAGAAATGGATAAAACTTGATCAATCCTAAGATAGAAACTTCACATTTATTTTGTGGGATTAAAAATTGAACATCATGCTTATTATGGAGCAATATCTCCATATAGAGTAAATCATTTGTCATTTGGGTTTTAAAAAGAACAAATTTCTTTGCTGTGATTGGGTGATAGGTTTATGCTCTCCCCTTAACTAGGTGTATCAGAATACCAGACTCACTATTACTTTATGCATTTTCAAGCTTTTTAAAACCTTTAGACAGGCCTGCCATAGTGGGAAAAAGTACTCACCCTACGGGAACGACCTAAGTGGGGACAGCCAAAAGCCATGGTATTCCAACCCACTTAAAAATTTATGTGAATTTGGGGAAACCCTCTTTCAACGGAAGTGTGCAGGATAACCATCCCCAAAATCTTTGTTCTAAAGATTGGGAGGTCTCTCGAGGGAGTTTATCCATTTTCCGCTCCGAACAGAAACCATATCTAAGAACCTAGAACTAGAAGCATGCTTGTCAGTTTCTAAACATTGTAATACTCGGTAGTGCAGGGGCGGGGAAGAATCTACCCTCAAGTACTCACCATATAATTGCCAAGGACTGTTTGCTTAGGGGATCCGGTATCCACTTCCGTCACTCTAAGTACGCACCTGGAAAAGACAAAAACATGGGCACCCTCTAGGGGGTGACATGGCTGTGTGAGTCGACACAATTCCAAGCTGTGGGTCGTTCGAGTATATAACGATGACCTTTTGTCTCTAGGAGTGAGTCTATTTGAAGTGTCTTATTTGTTATAAACCAGTGAAAATCAAAAAGAATCATGCTTGATTCTTAAGAACATACACTATCTGTTTAGATTCTAAGATTTTTAAAAAGACAACCATTCTATTCTTGCTTGCTGTGTTTTCTCAAGTTAAACTCAGATAAGATCATCATAGGAAAATCCTCAAAATAAAAACACTTGTGGAATTCTCATGATTCGAGATTGGGTATCCACCAAGTTTGTCAAGAAATCTCTTGCCAAACGAATCAGAAAACCAAAGAAAACACTTGCATACAAACAACTTCTAAGAAAGCAACGATTTATGTATCAAAGCAGGAAAGTTCTACTCCAACATAGGACTTTTATTCATAGGTATCACGATTTCTCTAGAGGTTATACGGACGACTATGCTATAGCTCCCTTAGATTCACAAGCATTTTATCAAAGAAGAGCTCTTAGGCAACACCACAATCACAGTCAAAGAATTCGTCCGGAATACATCCCGCAACCAGCAATACAATACGATACCAGACCAAGTGAGTTTCATAGAATAAGATAGTTTCTGTCTTAGCACCTCTGGTCTCTGTTTCAGCGCGTAGAGTCTCTGTTCCAGTTTGCAGAGTCTCTGTTTTAGCACTTTCAGTCTCTGTTCCAGCACATAGCTCCTCTATTTGAGCGCTTTTAGTCTCTGTTCTAGCACGCAGAGTCTCTATTTTAGCATTTTCGGTCTCTGTTCCAGCGCATAGCTCCTCTATTTTAGCACGTACAGTCTCTGTTCCAGTGCTTTTGGTCTCTGTTTCAGCATGTCGAGTCTCTGTTACAGCACGTAGAGTCACTGGTTTAGCACTTTGGGTCACTGTTCTAGCGCGTAGCCTCTCTGTTTTAGCGCGTAGCTCCTCTGTTTTAGCGCTCTAGAAAATTAGAAAAATAGAGAGTTGGTAAGATAGTTTGTCAGTTTACCCATATCGATAACAAGGTTTTCATCAATCCAGAACATTTTTTCCATAGTCCAGAACATTTAGGTCATACAAAAGGAAAACTTTACCCTTACACCTAGATCTTGAAACATCTTGCAAAGTGTCCTTATCACCAAATCTGAGATTTTCTGTCAAAATTTCCCTATCAAGGATTTTTATCATCCTTCCATCATGAAACTAGACACGACTAAATCAGATTTTAAATCAAAAACCTTGACACTTCAATCAAAAATCCAAGATCAAAGTCTAGAGTAAAACTCTAACGTTTGTATGCCTATTTTCACACGATCAGCATATCAAAAACAACAACAAGAGGAAAATGAAAGAATAATAGCCATGGCTGAAGAAAACCCTTGGGGACGATATAGCAACACTAATCCTCTCACTAACTCACATGAGAAGGAAATAACTACAAATAAAATCGAGAAAGTTCAACAAGACCCTCATTTCCATAAATTTATGGAAAAGATGCTAGAGCAAGATATGGAAAAGTATCTTCTATTATTAGCTGACAAAGGTGCTAAGCTTCCTAAAGACTTTGATGTCAATCAACTCAAGGAAACAACCACACCCTAGTCAACTAGTATGGAAAACAAATCAAATAGATGCTTTGACAAAACAAATCCAACAGTTACAATTACAGTTCCGAAACATCCAACAAGGACCAACAAAGAGATATTCTTTATAGGACATTTTCCCTTATCCATTCGATTCAAGCATTAACATGATACCATTTCCACGGTATTCTGAATACCCAACGTACAATAAATACAATGGAAGAACCGATCCATTTGATCATGTATGGGAATTTCGAGCCATGAGTATAGAGTTCGCACACGAGGACTCTTACTTACTACGATTATTTCCAAGAAGCTTAGGAAACACTTGCATGGAGTGGTTTTCTAAATTGGAACCTGGGATTCAATCCTTTGAAGAACTAATCAATAGGTTCATAACACACTTCTCATTCAACATCCAACATGGGGTAACCCTAAAAGAACTCTACAACACCAAACAGGCAAAGGGTGAAAAGTTTCTTTCCTTTCTCCAACGATGGAGAAGGCTATTTGCTAAATATCCTAGATCTATTCCTGAAGAGGAGAAGATAGAGATGTTCATTGATAACTTAGTGGATGACATTAATTATAGATTGGATTTACAATGTCCATCTACATTTGAACAAGTTATCGAAAAAGGGCTCAAAATCGAAGAGGCTCTCATCAAAAGAGGAACGATCAAACACTTCATTGAAGGTTCAAACAATAACAATTCCTCTAACAATAACAACGAAAAGTTGAGATTTTGGCAAAAGAACAAGAATACTGATACCATGATCGATACGCACACATCTAAACCAGTATTCACCTTGACGCCAACCACTACAAATAAACAAAACAATGGTTTTAATGTCAAACAAAGTAGTGATCAAGGAAATAATCAAAATAGTGGAGAAACAAAAACTCAATCATTCCAACAACCATCCAATAAATGAAAATTCATGCCATTAGGACAATCATTGGAATCAGTCCTTAAAGAACTTTTAGATGAAAAACTCATTCAAGTACAAGAGGCTAGAAATTGGGACCCTCAAGTCAAACCATCATGGTGGAATGACTTACATTACTGTCACTACCATCAAAATAAAGGCCACATGACTAAAAATTGTTGGCAATTAAAACATGCGGTACAAGACCTCATAGATCAAAAGAAAGTATTTGTAGAGGGACACCAAACAAACAAAGATCATACAACATTCAAAAATCCTCTACCCAATTATCAGAAGGGAGAATCCTCTTCCGCAAACACCAAAGGCAAGAACATCGTTTATGTTTATGACACAAAGATTCTTTATTTTTATGCTGCCAAAGAGGATGAAGAGTTATGCAATCAAATCAATCAGAACAATGACATTACATCTACCAATTTGGTACAACATATGGACAAATCTGAAAACCAAATTAATGTAATCACACTCAAAGGAAAACAAGAGTACCAACCGGTTAATGCCACAACAAGGGCACAATCCAAAGTTATATTGAAAGGAGCATCAATATCATCCCCATCTATGGATCCTCCCTCTAATCAATATAATCTCATCGATCAATTGCAGAAAATACCGGCACAAATATCCATCTTGGAACTTTTAAAAATTTCCCCATCACACAAAGAAGTTCTTAAACAAGGTCTTGTATCAACCACGGTACCTAAAAATTTGGATGTATGTCAGTTCCAAGCTATGGTGGGACATCTATCCGCACCTCATTGCCTTTCATTCTCCGAACATGATGATGTATCACTCACCCATCCACATAATTCCGCTCTTCACATTGAAGTCCTCATCCATAAACACCGTGTAAAGCGTGTCCTGATAGATGGAGGGGCTGGTTTAAATATTTGTACCTTAAAGCTGATTCGTGCACTAGGGTACTAAGATGAAGCCATTGATACAAGAAGAAAAATCACAATCAAAGCATATGATGAAGAAGAAAGGTCCTCTAAAGGGTTGATCATATTACCCATTCAAGCGGGGCCTATTGTCCAAAAAGGGGTTTGCCAAGTATTAGATAGGGAACTAACATACAACATACTATTGGGATGACCTTGGATCCATGATATGCAAGCAGTACCTTCTACCTATCATCAATGCCTGAAATTTCCCATCAATGGACAAGAGGTAACAATCACAGTAGACTACAATGACACCCAAGCTTGTCATACATTGAAGACATCTCAGGATACATTCATACCTCACAATATAGAAGTTAGCACATCAGATGGTGAGAAACAACAGAACTTCATATCAAAGTGGCTTCCAAAACAACAAAAATCACAAGAGATAAGAGTGGTACAATCTAACACTTCAAATGTTGAAGAACAATTGGCTCCACTCTCACATCAATTCACCAAGGAAGTATAGATAAGTGACAAAGGAATAAGTGAATATGGTGTTGGACACTCATTTCATCTATCACAAATGTTACCCTCCTTACAAATGTATGGACAACCATCTACAATCACTCACAATTCAAAATAATCTACAACAACATTATATGGTAGATTTGTAAAAGCTGGGAACTTAGATGAAGAATCAGAAGATAAGGCCATACTAAATTGGCTTTATAAGGATGAGGAAGCCTCTACATCTACAAATAATAGCATAGAGACAAATCAATATGGAAAGGGAAAAACTATTCTGGAGAAGATGGGATATTCAGGACAGGGACCTCTTGGGTTAAGGAAACAAGGCATAACATAACCAATCCAGCCTCTTACGCTCCAACATAAGGATAAAACGGGACTAGGATATGCAGCAGAATGAGGATCTCTTGATCGAGGGAAACAAAGTATAACAGAACCAATCCAAATTCTCACAATTCAACAGAATGGTAGAACTGGACTAGGATACACCGAAGGAGCAAGAGCAAAAATCACCAATAAAATTGAGGAGCATATTCTTCAAATATGGGATAACTCTGAAATAGATTCAAATGAATATGAGTGGGAAAACTTATCAAATGTTTCCTATGAAGATATTCAGATCGACATTATCAAAGAGTATACCCCCAAACGCGAAGAGGGTCAAAGCTCGAGTTTTAATCCTATTGTCTTTGAATCACAAAATTTCGATGACTCAAGTGAAGATGAATGGACATCGATTGAGATAAATGATGTGGAAGAAAATACCTTTGTAGGCCTCGACATAACCATTAACAACCTAGATGACATTTCCGTCTGAGCTTTCACAATCACTGACCTCAACCCATCTAATGATTCGTTTCCTTTACTGCATCCCGAGCTTATCGAATGGGAACCCCAAAACCCTATTGATCTCCCTATTTTTGACAATGATTCCACAATTATTAATTACCTTTGCTATGAGGAATCCGATACTTGTTCTACCAATACTTCTTTTAACGATGCTTTTAGGCAGGAGGATGCCAAGCCTTCTAGTTGCAAAAATATGAAAGAAAAAAATGGATCTAATGGTGAAAACCATTCTATGGCAGTATTTGATCCTAAAATATTAAAAACAAAGAATGCATCCAATGGTGAAAACCTCATTGAGGCACCAAAGGATGGAAGGTTTGACATCCTCCCACAAGATTACCATGGAAGATCATCAGTGTTGATAGAACCCACACAGTCTATTGATATTGGCACAGTAGAGAAAGCAAGAATACTCCACCTAGCAGCATCCCTAACAGATATAGAAAGGCCAGATTTTATCAAATTCTTTGAAGAATGATGCATCAATTTTGCCTGGTCATACTCTGACATGCTAGGCTTAGACACAGATCTCATTATGCATCACTTGTCCTTACCAGCTGGCACTAAACCAGTAAAGCAAAAGCTGAGAAAAATGCATCCACATGTTGCATTATTAGTAAAAAATGATTTGAAGAAACTACTAGATGCTGGATTTATCAGATCTATTGATTATGCGGAATGGATATCCAACATTGTACCTGTTTCAAAGCCAGATAACACCATTAGAATATGTACTGATTTCAGGGATTTAAATAGAGCATGTCCAAAGGATGATTTTCCTTTGCCAAACATAGACATGATCGTAGATCTAACAGCTGGCCATCAAATGCTATCACTCATGGATGGATTTTCAAGATACAATCAAATCAAAATAGCTCGAAGACCAAGAAAAGACAGCATTTACATGTTCATGGGGTACCTTTTGCTGGAGCGTCATGCCTTTTGGGTTAAATAATGCAGGAGCTACATACAGCGAGCTATGACAACAATCTTCCATGACATGATGCACACCTTCATGGAGGACTATGTGGACAACATCTTAGCCAAATCTTACACTAGAGAAGGACATCTTGAGATACTAGGCAAAATATTTGATAGGTTGGAGAAATTTAAAGTCAGATTAAATCCCAAGAAATGTGCCTTTGGAGTAACATCAGCAAAACTCCTTGGATACATAGTTTCTACAAAAGGAATTGAAGTAGATCCAGCAAAAGTTAAAGCCATTATGGAAATGCCACCTCCTAAGAATATCAGCACATTGAGATCTCTACAAGGTCGACTACAGTCCATCTGAAGATTCATCTCTCAACTAGCAGATCGATGTCATTTATTCAACCATCTTTTGCATAAAAATGTGTCTTCTAAATGGGATGAACAGTGTGAGAGTACTTTCAATCAAATCAAACATTATTTGATGACACCACCAATCTTGGTGCCACCCAGTGAAGACAAGCCATTGTTACTATATATCGCAACAACGGATATCTCTTTAGGAGCCTTGCTAGCACAAGAGGACAGAGAAGGAAAGGAACAGGAAATATACTATATTAGCAAGACACTCAATGGACATGAAGTAAACTACACCTTCATTGAAAAATCATGCTTAGCAGTAGTATTTTCAACACAAAAGTTGCGACACTATATGCTCACTCACACAGTCAAGCTCGTTGCAAAAATTGATCCTCTCAAGTATTTACTAAGCAAAGCAGCTTTAACAGGAAGGTTGGCAAAGTGGGTCATGCTCCTCAGTGAGTTTGACATTCAATATATTGAAAGGCAAGCTATCAAAGGACAAGTCATCGCCGACCAATTAGCAGAAGCTCCATTATCAGACTATCATCCTATGACCATGGAATTTCCTGATGCAGATATCCTCAACATTACAACACAACCATGGCAACTCTACTTCGATGGATCATACACACAACATGGATCAGGGGCAGGAATTTTATTTGTTACACCTCTTGGGCACACAATTCCACATCTTACAGGCTTACCTTCCGCTGCACTAACAATGTGGCAGAATATGAAGCTTTGATCCTTGGAATTAAAGTGGCTATTGACTGGAAAATAATAGAACTATAGGTGTATGGAGACTCCCAGTTGATCATCTATTAGGTCAACAATGATTACCAAACTAAGGATGACACACTGATTTTATACAAGAGACTGGTAGATGATCTAAGAAAATACTTCATAGAAATCAAATTTGAGCAGATACCAAGATCAGAGAACAAAGCAGTAGATGCCATGTCCATGATAGCATCTCTACTACAGATGCCTGAAACACAAGATCATTATCGATTTATTGTAGAACAAGTATCAAATCCTGCATACGCAAATCCCAAATCCCAAACCATAAGCATTTTGGATAGTGCCCAATCTTCCATTTATGGAGACATTTATACTTATCTAAAAGATAATATCTTACCACCAGATCTTTCTCGCAACCAAAAGCGCAACTTCATACGCCAATCCACCAAACATACCATTATTGCTGACACCCTTTACCGTCGAGGCCTAGATGGTACTCTTTTGCATTATTTAGAACATAACGAATCCACTTCTGCTTTACATGAGGTCCATGAAGGAATTTGTGGTACACATTCAAGTGGATTATCTTTAGCCAAGAAACTCCTTCGTTTGGGGTATTACTGGCCACACATGGAGCAAGAATCTTACCAGTTTGTTAAGAAATGCCAAAAATGTCAAATTCACGGCAACCTTATACATGCACCAGCACAGGAGCTCCATCCATTTGCAACTACATGGCCATTCTGTCAGTGGATTAGACCTAGTGGGGAAAATTAACCCATCTTCATCTAATGGACACAAGTTCATTATCACAACAACCGAATATTTTACAAAATGGGTGGAGGCGGTTCCCTTAACCACAATCACTGGGAAGCAAATATCATCTTTTATACTTAATTATCTCATTTGTAGATATGGGATACCCCAGTCGATCATTACGGATAATGGCAGGCCTTTCAAGAACTAAGATGTCCAAGAGCTGTGTGAAAAGTTCCACATCCAACATCGCTTCTCAACCCCGTATTACCCTCAAGGTAATGGACATGTAGAAGCTTCCAACAAAACAATCCTAAAGATTCTCAAGAAAACTGTAAATGAGGTGGGCCGCGATTGGCACGTTCAGCTTAACCCTGCTCTTTGGGCTTATAGGACCAGCATCAGAACACCAACAGGAGCTACGCCATATGCTCTTGTTTATGGATCAGAAGCAATATTACCCATCGAGGTAGAAATTCCATCCCTTGGAGTTTCACTAAAAGGACTCATTTTAGATGAGGATTATAGGATCTCCAGACTTCAAGAATTAGAGCTACTTGATGAACGTCGACAACAAGTTGTCAATCATTTGATAGCCTATCAACAAAGAATGTCTTAGAACTATAATCATAGGGTTAAGCCTAGAGTCTTCCAGATTGGAGACTTGGTCCTACGGGAAAACCCTAGAAATCAAGCAAATAGAGAAAAGAAGGGAAAGTTTGAACCTAACTGGATAGGACCTTATGTCATTATATCAGCCTATGGATCAGGAGCATACAAATTGTCTACACCAGAAGGAGACATGTTGGAGGAGCCCATGAACAGCTTTCATCTTAGGCGATTCTACACTTGAAGATACCTAGTGCACAGTCAATAAAGTTGTCTTGATGAAAACCTGGCAAACAGGCGTAATGACGACAGAAAAAATAAAAAAAATCAAAAAAGATAAAATAAAAAGAAAAATCCAAAAGAAAAATAAAGAGGACACAATAAAAAACAAGTGATGAAAACCTAGCAAACAGGCGTTACTTGTAATTTTTACCAGCTCTTCTATCTATTTAGATACAGTTTTGTCACGATTGTTTCCTTTTGGATCATTTTCGTCCATCATTTGAGATAATCATTATCTCTATCCATATCATAGCAGAGATATCATGTTTTACCCTGGCTTGGGGGCAACATCCTAGTGTTATCTAGTACAAATAGACTTTTAGCTTACGGGAAAATCCATCAAAATCCAAAAACATCAGAAAATCAAGATCCAAAAACATCAAAATATCCATCAAAATCCAAAAACATCAGAAAATTCATCAAAATTCAAAAACATCAGAAAATCCCTCAAAATCCAAAAACATCAAAAAATAAAAATCCAAAAACATCAGAAAATCAAAAACACAAAAATAGAGTCTGCATCAATTCAAAGTGGAGTCTGCGTCAGTCGAACTACGTGGTCTCTGCGTGTATAATGTAGGCAAGACTAATATTTGATCAGTCCCCGAGACCCCTAGGATATGTCTTTAGGTTACATCCTTTGGTCAACCGTCTGGGAATATCATGCAAACATCCGCACACACATTTCAACACTGATGATCTAATCTGAATAATGATTTGAAAATACATTAAGTAGAATTTGAATTGTGGTGCTTTTCATTTTATCATTTGATTATCATTTCTTTGGAGCTACTCGATGATGTATTGAACTAGAGAAGTAAGGAAGAAGAATGATACCTTTTCTTTGTTTGCTGTTTGTGATTTAGTCATTATTATTTTGTGAATTATCACGGGAAGTGTTCTACCAAGTATCATGGATGATATTCTGATTCACTTAGGAAAATGATTAATTCTTGTTTGTTTACGCAAGAAATGCTCAGGTCATCATTGGTCTATCTCATACCTTGATGCTTGTGTTCGCTTGCAAAATCAAATATCATGAAAGAAATACTCAGGTCATCATTGGTCTATCTCATATAATTGATGCTTGTATTCACTTTCAACATTTTAAAAATAAAGCTCAGTGATGATACAAAGCAGAATAAAATGATTATTGAAATGACACTTAGGTTTGCATTGATAAAATAGGATTGCATGGTTAACATAGATTGCATTCATAATAATACATCTGCAGAGTACGGGTTGCACAAGTTACAAAGATTCATTCACAAATAATGTTATCTTTTCTTATTAAAGATTGAGTATACTTGACACATACAATTTTCAAAATAACATGCAGATAAGGTCATTTCTTCATCTCATCATAAAATTCACATTAAACATCTCATTTCGTGGCATCATATACACGTTATGTTACATCATTGCATTCCATCTCATATATCATACACTATTTACATTTTCATCATACATCATTACATTTTCATCATACATTTTCATTACATTTCATTCATTCACATTCCATCACATTTCATTAATATCTCATTTCATTTACATCATACATTTACATTACATCCGTATATCATTTTATTCACATTTCATATTTCATTTCACTTACATCTCATTTATATACATCATTTCACTCACATCTCATTTTATATATCATATATCATCTCATTACACACATCAATCATTTATATCTCATGCTATATTACATTGCATCCAAATATCATTTCATTTACGCCTCACCACTATCTCATTCATACATCATTCATTCACATTTTCATTTCATTCATCATTCATTTACATCACATTTTATTTATCATACATGGCATCTCATTAAGAAAGGAAATACACCATCAATATCATATCACATCATCATTAATGCATCCATTAAATCTAGTACAATACATCATCATAAAACATAAAAATATCAATGCATCCATCACATCAATCATGTAGAACACATGATAAGATCAATGCATCCGTCACATAAATCATGTAAAACATATCATAGATCAATCAAACCGTTGCACATATATATCTCATCAAGTGTCAAGTATACAATGAAGTCTAAAAAAGATGAAAATAACATCATGTCAAAAATGGCTGTATATGTCTCTCAAGGGGTACACAACTGATATCAAGTAGTACTCGCACTAGAAGGAGTAGGTCTCGCATCAGTATTAGGACCACCACTAGATGTCCCAGGATCTCTCGGATCTCTCAGAAAAGGCTGTGTCACACCTCTACTCACTATCCTCGAACGAGTCCTCTCTGAATGAGACTGAGCATAACTGACTCTGCTCTGGGGGGAAAAACTCATGATAGCAGCTCCTGTAGAACTCAATCTCGGTACCTGCTCGCATGGCCTCCCTCATATAATCTGCCATAGATGTCCCATCTGCCACTCTCTGTAGTCTCTCTGTCATAGCCTATGCGGTCTCTGCTGCCTGTCTGATAGTGTCTCGCTTGGCAGTCAAGGCTATGATCTGTGCCTGGGCAGTAGTCAACTATGCTCGTACACCTGTCAACTAAGCCTATCCTATCACTGCTACCTGTAGAGCCTCATCTCTCTCACCAATCAGAGAGGTAATCTATGTCTATGCAGTAGCTAGCTGTGTCTGCATCTGAGCCTATGTCTGTGCTAGTAAGCCCTGCACCTGTGCTAGATGTCCCTGTAAGGTCTGAACCTACACCTGTAGACCTGCAACCACTGATGGATCTGCCGAAGAGGAAGCAACAACCTGCCTCTTACGAGGCACACTGGTAGATGGCTCTATGGTACCTGCTCTGCTCGGTCTCCCCCCATCTCCACCATCGTCATCACTACTACCATCACTGCTCTCCTCACTGCTCTCACTATCATCATCACTACTACTCTCACTAGCATCATCTCTCCCCCATCTCTGACCAACCTGACCAACCCCTACTGGTGTTGCTGCCGGTGCTACTGGTGCTGGTGCTACTGCTGGTGCTGGCACTGGCTCATCTGGAATAGTAATACGTGGAGGAGGGTGCAAAGCCAAGTACTCTCCATACTCGGGAGTAACAGGTGCCTCGACAATGTCCCGTCAAACATCCCATGCTAATGGCTACAAAGAACGGTAACCCTCAACAAGTGCCCCATAAGGAAAACTAGGGCCCTAATCAATGACATCTATCTGACGTCATCTGTAATGTGCCACTCCTTGTTGCATACACTGCACGATACCATACTGCCTGTATACGCGACGAAACATAAATCGCTCCAAGATCCTAGGGCTCTTCTCGATCAAATACATTGAATTGGACAAAAACCCCAACTAAATATCATCATCATCCCAGACATCACAGTCCAAATAAGGATGCCAGGTCACTGCCTCCACATCATCAATGATCCGCCTCCAATAATCAAGCTTACCCATCATATGCTGGGTAGGCCTGCCTCTATACCGAAACACATAAGGCCTTGTCGCTGGCCTCGCTAACACTGGCACGGGACACGTAACAACAATATGCTCCCATGCCCATACCTGGAGAATAGCAGCTCATGCTGATAAACTACTACTGCCGAGGTATACGATCCAATGCAAATCATGATATAACTGGGCAAGCATGCACATGCCCCAAGCATATCTCGTCCTGTGGACCACCAAACCCTCTAACACTTGACCCCATCCAAGAGATAGACCCTTTGACCTCTTATCAGGACAAAGGAATCCACCAATAAAGCCGGCCAAAACTGAAGGAAGTGGAGCGTACGAATCATGCATCTCTACCCAAGGAATCCACTCTCCAGCAATCTGCGGATCCTGAAAGACTCTCCGCATAGCCTCTACCCCACCAACCTCCTCCGAATCATTCACAACAATCTCCCCAACAAAAGGAATGCAAAGGATATGCCATACATCCTCTGGCGTCACAGTCATCTTGCTAGTAGGTAAGTGGAAGGTGTTGTGGTCACTATGCCATCACTCCGCGAAAGTTGTCAATAGACCCCTATTAAGTCTAATATGGGGCATATCAAGTAACGTCGCTAGACCGCAAGTGGTAATATGCTGTCTCTCATCTGGTGACAGTCGCAGTATCATATCAAAAGGCCAGGGGAACTGCTCTCACACCTGGATAACATCTAAATGCTCCTGTTATCATACAAACAGAACATTTAATCAAAATATCAAACATCAGGAGATCATCAAATTTTCAAAAATTATGCTTTACCTATCAAACTATCAATCTATCAAGGAACCCTCATCTATCAATCAGGTTCAATCCTTCAAAAAGTTTAATTATTCCTCGCATATCATGAGGGTAATTATTATCAATCAATAGATCTCGCTCATCATGAGATTGTTTACCATATATTTTAGTCAAAGATCAAACTAAAATAGATGGAATCAAAAACAAATCGACGAAAAGTAAAGTACACAATTTTTCATCAATCTATACCTAAAGCGCTACAAAATTAACCATACGCGCTAAAACTTTGAACATGCTTACAAAAACTTATGGGCGCGCTACAAAATTTCCCGGACGCGCTAAAACTTCTGGCATGCTATAAAACCCCTCAGACGCGCTGCAGATTTGACCCTGCGCGCTAAAATTTCTGACGCGCTACAAAACTACATGGACGTGCTACAAAACTTCAAGGACACGCTAAAACTAGGGAATGCTACAACAGATCACAGACGCGCTAAACCCCATCCGCTGTGCGCTAAATCAATAAAAACGTGCAAAAATACATCAAAATTATGGGCACGAATTACGAGGAAGGTTTGGCATACATACCAGAGGTCCATAGTCGGCCGGATGCTGGTGACGGCGCACACGCTCGAGTCGGTGAGTGTGGAAAGGGATCGGCATCCTCAAGCTCTGCTACTCTAAGGGTCACTATCACAAGATTGTCAAAGTCAAATGCACAAATGACTTTTGAAATTGACTTTTTGAGCTTTTATAGGTTATTATTGGAGGGTTTTTACAGGATTTATTTATTTTTCCTTCTAAGGAATTAATTCTTATCTATCACAAGGGAATTTTTGAACAATTTTGTTGGGAGATAAATTGTTTCTTCACCAATTCATCATCAAAACATCATAAAAATTCAAAAATTTTGAAAAATCATAAAAATCAAAAATTCATCAATTTATCTCCTGTGGGGTCATATATCGCTATCATTTCGAAATTCAACATCGGGGGCAAAGTCTGGGAAATATTTTAAACTTTTCGTCAATACTGGCAGCTGAGGCAAAATCATTCTTTGAAGCAATGCGTAAACACATCACTTCAAAGAGGGGAAAAATGTAGACACCTAAAAATGGTATGGAGAATCTAATTAATTAAATATGATTTAATTGATTAATTAATCTTAAATTCTTCTACTTGGTAAATAAATACAAATATTTATTTATATTAAGTTCATTATTAATTCTTCTATCTTCTCTCCTAATTAAATAAACAAAATTAAAAACTTTGTTTTACTTAATTATTATCATTTTCATCATATTATTCCTCTCTTAATTAAATAAACAAAATTAAAAACTTTGTTTTATTTAATTAATTATCATTATTACTTCTTTTATATTTCTATCATAAATTAAATACACAATTTGAATAATTTGTGTTATTTAAGTCACATTTCTTCTTAATTAAATAAAGATCTCTAAAAATCTTTTATTTAATTATCATTCTCCTTTTAAATTAATAAGCAAACCCTGTAGTTTGATTTATTAAATTATTTATTCCTCTTTTGCTAAATTTAAATAAATAAAAATATTTAAATTATGCATAAATTTTACCACTATTCACTCACCAATAAATTAATTTTTCAAAATTAAAATTAATGGCATTGCCATTCACGGGAAAAGCTTCAGGGACAAACCTGCAAGAAATTCTCTCAACAACCTTCCACCCACCTTCCCTCTTATCTTGCCTGGTGTTTTCATGGGGAGAAACCATTCTCCATGATCAGGTCCATCTTCTCATCCCATGCCTTTGAATTCTGCAGATGGAATCACAGCCCCTCATCATGTATCCCTGTGCAATTGTGCTGCTGTGAAAGCTATAAATATAGCTCTTGGGCTACAAGAAATGGATCCCAACTTAAGCAATCTTACTCTGCAGGTTTCCAAAGCATTCAAGCATCCAAGAAATCAAGCATTCAAGCATCCATCCATCATCCATCAAGCAGCAATCAAGCATCTAGCATTTGTAGTCATGGCTGCCATTACAATAGAATTTGCATATTTAAACACATAGGAATAGAATTAGTTCATTTCTCATTCTCTACGTGTCATTTCAATAGTTTAATTAGCTTAGAAATCTAAGAGCTAAGTATATTAGAGAAATCTTTAGAGTTAGAGAGCAATAGGATAGATTTCTGAAGCTTTTTAGTTTAAATTAGTTTAAATTTATTAAACTTTAGATGCAATGTCCTATTTAGAAGCGTAGAAGCATTGTTTAGATTGTTTTCCCCATTCTACCGCTTACAATAAGTTTGACTCTAATTCACCCTTAAATCACTGGCACTAATTGCTAATAGCTCTAGAAATTTTGCAATTACACTTGTGAATTTCCTTTGAATTGAAGAGGTATAGATCCCTTGTGTAATCAAATTAATAATAAGGTATCTTTCAACTAGAAAGAGATAAGGTGACAAACACTAGTTCATAATTATGACCCTAATGTGGGTAGGAGACCAAAAATCCATAAACTATCAACACACATATTAAAAATATTGATGACTATTATACCATGAAAGAAGAGATTATACTGTGATAAATGGATTTCATAAAGTATATTTCACAAAAAAAATATGACTCTATTACACACTCAACACACAAATCAATTCGCTAAACATCACATTAAATTGATAATTCAAAGATTACAAATCATTACAACATAAAGCCATATGAATAAATGAAGTTCTTTCTCAAAATATAGCAAAGTGTATCTATGGAGATCAGATCCTATATCCTTCGCAATCATCTAATATATAGTGAAGAGTTCCCCAAAACTATTACAAAAATTGGTGCTTCCTCTTGTCGTCTAATCATCTTCTTGCAAACGAATAAGATTATGATTAGCCAGAATAATTAAACTGACAAGATGAAAATACAATATTCATGAAACTCAATCTTTTTTCATACCAACAGTCACCAAATGACATCCCATAGCCATGTAATTAAATAAATACAAGATGATTTCACATATATACTATCCAATACAGAATGCGAATTTAAAACTAGTCCACATCAACCATTAATTTGAATCAAGTGGCCATCTCACCAAATTGAAGAGGGATAGCTCAAATTTATAACCAACCATTTATAAATTCAACTAGTGTCACCACACTTCATCATTTAGAAGCCTCTAATATGGCTAGTGGTTAGATCAATAGAGTATCGGCGAAATATTTCATTGTTGTAGAGGATATCAAATGCAATCCTCTATTCAAGCATATATCTAACCAATTGAAGGAAATATTTTTCATATAGAGTGAGATAGAAAAGGAAGTGGTTTGCAACATTCTAGGTGAAGCCCTTCTAAGCCAACTGCATGTGCATAATGTTACTACGTTGGAGCATTCATTTACATAGTTATTAAGACATTTGGTCATTGTGACTGGGGCATGAGAGCATCTGAGCATTTGGTGAGGCTTGAATTTCACCACCATGTCAATGTGCCCATTGTTGGGCTTAATCATTATCCACAAATTGGGTTGGTGGGCAATGCCATCTGCATTGCACCAACACTTCAAAATAAAGCTATGTAAGAAGTTGTGAATCTTCTTTGTGTAGGAATCGCAAGGAATGACATGGGACTCTTTTCCCATTTTCTATATTCGTACAAGAATCTTTTGTCTCTTTCCTGAATTGAGCACCTTCAAATTGTGGTGGAGGGCATTTGAGTGTTGATGTTGACCCTCTGTGACTAAAAAGAAACTCTTTTGTGCTTTTTGCTATCAATATCAACCTTTTTCTCATCGAATTGGCAAATTTTGTAGTGCCACCATGATGTATATACAAATATATGAAATAAAAATATCATGTTGATATCACTTTGTTCTTGTAAGCATGGTTTTTGTTAATTCTTGTTCATATCAAATTCAATGGAAATTGTTTCCTTTTCCTGTACAACTGCACTGCTTTTGAAAATCTACTTTCACTTTTATTTAATTAATCTTCTTGAGAACACTTCTTGGCAGTAGCATGGGTAGTTCATAGAACTTAGTAAAACACTGCTTACATTTCAAACCACTTCAAGAATACTATCCAAAGGAAAAACTTGTGAAACAAGTCATTGGGTAATCTTTCAACGGGCCTACAAACTTGATGTACAAACCACCTAAAGTAAATATAGGTTAAATAGGCGGTAAGTTACAATGGTCCCATAAAGCACTGCTTACACTTTCAAGAATAAAATAGAAGCAGTAAAGTGAGAGGTTAACGAAATTAGTGAAAACCCAGCACAGGTTCATGATGTAAAATGAAACACCTCCTAGCCATAAAACTTGTGTGAAATTTGACTAAGGCAAGGGAAGATGAGGTGATGTTAAGGAAGGTACTAAATTTAAGGGTAACACACATAAATAAATCCAAACCTCAAATCATTCCATCCACTTAAGGAGGTTAATTAGTAAAATATTATTTAATTTGAAGAGAACTCAAATTACCTTTAAATTAAATTTTAGAAGTTATGAAATACTGATATAAACTAAAGCAAGAACCTTTCCCAACTAGATCATGATTTTGCATCTCTTCCCAATATCCTCCAATCCAAATAGTAGTTTCTACACCATCAAACCTCATGGTACTCTTAGGTCCACTACCTTTTTTGGTACAAGGCACCTAGGCCTTCATGCAAAAAATTTGATTAAGTGTTAGTTTTTTTTGTTTTGTTTTGAGTTTTCATGGTGTAATAATGTTTTTTAAAAACCATTTTCTATTTTTTTGAGTCCTTTGGGTATAGGTTGTTAAAGGTTGTCTATTTTGCAAAAGCTGCAAAAAAGTTGCACAAGCAATTTTTGCACTTTTTGGCTTTTTAGGGAAGTTGAATGGTTAGATTTTCAAAAGTTAGTTGTAGTCAGTTGGTTTTGGTTTTTAAAGACTTAAATAAGCCTTGTGAAGGCTGGCATGAGGTTCTGGTGTTTATCTTTGAAGATTGACTATGAATAAAACTCTTTTTTCTATGTTGTTGCATTAAATTTTGCTGCTACAAAGATTGGTATGGCCTTGTATAGCCTGTAAATGGTTTAAATTTCATTGGATTTGATTTGGAATTGAATATGATTTTTGAAAAATTTGATTTCACTGAATTTCATCTAAATTTGAGCATTTTAGAGGTAAATTACTCTAGACTATTCTGAAACCCTAGGTTTTGGTGTTTTGAGGGAAGAAAAATGAAAATATCACCATTCTAGTAGTGAAAATATTTGGTACTTGGTGGAATAGGAGGAATAATGTTTTTTTTTACTTTTTACAAGTTTGTAGAAGTAGGGGATGGCATTGAAGGTAGATTCAATGGTGATGCCCTAATTGAGTTAGCCTCTTATTTTAAGCAAAAAAAGTTGCATAGAATTAGGGTTTTGAAGAAAGACAATTGGGAAGTTGTTTTAAATGGTTGAAAATGTTCAATCATACCCTATTTAACATGTTTTGAGTCTTGGTATGAAGGTTTATGGTTCACATTTTCAAAACCTTGTAGTGACCTTATTAGCAGTGTAGGAATCAAATTTAGAGGGTTTTGTTCCAAAACAACCCTATCAAAAAAATTTATATGTTTTCAAAATCCATAAAGGGTATCTAAATATATAGATAGATTTTGGGTTTGATGTTTGAGTGGAAAATTATGTTGGGAAAAACTTGTTTGTTATCCTACAAGACCTAGAGGAAATTTGTGAAAGAAGTCACTTTGTTTGAGGTGTTAAGACTTTGGAAAATAGTTGATTGATTTTGTTTGTGACCTTCCACCTTGCTCTACATCAAATTGGTATCAGAGCATAGGTAGGGTTGTAATGGAGAGAAGGTGTGAAGTGAAAAAGTAAACAAGATGCCTCCAAAGAATAACACTGTGGCTAGGGAAATGAATGAGATGAAATAGAAGACTACAAGAGAGATTAGGACACTGAAAGAACTACAAGATATGGTGATAGAAAGGCTTGAGGATGTTGAAACTAGTCAAAAAAGAGGTATGGTTCTAGGTGATGAGAGTGACTCCGAAGAAGAAGGGGAAGAGGAGAATGAAGAAGAAGAGGAAGAGGAATTGGATCCTAATGAGAAGAGGATGACTAATCTATTGAGAGTAGTCAAGGAAGATAAACACAAGATAAAGCTTGATTTTCCTATGTATGGAGGGAACTTGAATGAGGAAGAGCTTTTGGATTGTATTGCAACACTTGATAATTACTTTGAATGTGAAGATGTACTTGAGGAACAAAAGGTCAAGACAACAAACACAAAGTTGAAGGGACATGCACTTTTATGGTGGGATTATGAGAAAATTGAAAGGAGGAAGAAAGGTGAGTCAAAAATTGTTTCTTGGGATAGAATGGTGGCTAAGTTTAAGGGTAAGTTCTTACCATGTCTGATTATGCAATTCAACATTTGTACAAGAAAATTCAAGGTTTGAAACAAAGAGAAATGGATGTCAAAGTATATAATGATGAGTTTTATAAGATGAGTATAAGGGTAGGTCACATGGAGGATGATGTGGAGAATGTGGCTAGGTATCTTAGTGGGTTAAGATTTAACATTCAAGATGAGTTAACTTTGGAAAATCCAAGAATAGTTGAGGAATGATATCAAATGGCAATTAGGGCTGAAGAAAAACTAAAGAGAAGGCAAGATAAGTCAAACAGGGGTAGAGGCAACAATTCTAGAGGAAAGGGTTCATTTTACAATCCAAGGCATTCATATGAGCACCAAGAAGATGCAAGTAAAGTCCAAGAACAAGTTGTTGATCAAAGAGGTGAATTTAGAGGAGGTAGATCAAGCTTTAGAGGCAGATTTGCAAGTCAAGGGAGAGGTTCACAAGGATTCATAGGAAGGTGATACCAATACAACAAGTTTGGACATCAAGCATGGTATTGCAATGAAGGTCAAGCCTCTAATTTTCATGGAGGAGAAAGAAGAGCTCAATTTTTGTAAGAAGATGATAATGAGAGTGTAAAATCTCTATCACATGTTGCTCCAAAGGTTGGTGAATCAATTATGGTAAGGAATCTCATAAAAGCAATAGTAGAGAAAGAGCCACCACAAAGGAAGACTCTCTTCAAGACAACTTGTAAGTGCTTGGGTAAGGTATGAAAAGTTATAATTGATTCAAGAAGCACAAATAATATGGTTTCAATTGAGATGGTTGAAAAACTTAAGTTTCCTAGAATACCACATGATACCCCTTATAAAGTTTCTTGTTTGAATGAGGGTCAATATTTTTTGGTAAATGAATTTTTTTTGGTGGAGTTTAATATAGGAGGGTATAAGGAAATTTTTTTATGTGACATATTGCCTATGGATGTATGCCATTTGTTGCTAGGGAGGCCATGACAATTTAATAGGCATGCTATGTATGATGAAAAGAGAAATACTTATGAGATAGAAAAAGATGGGTCTCCTATACTTTGACACCATTGAAGGAGGAGAACAAAGGAAAAAAAGGGAGCTAATCTGATGATGGTAGGAAGAAAGGAGTTCATAAAGGTAGAGGAAGAGAAGGACAGAGAGCTTTCAACCACTTCTAAATTTGAAAACATTATGACAACATAAATAAATAATGACTTGGTTGTGGAGATCCAAGATTGGTGTAAGAATTATGTTGCCATTATGGTTGGAGAAGTGTTTTATTAATTTCTTACAACAATTTTTGTCATGCCAGAGGTTAGTACACCTAATAAAGTAGTAGTTATGAGGATACCACAACAGATGGAAGAGATGGGAAGCAATCATGAGAAGGTCAAAGATGAATTGCAAAAGAAGGTGAACAAGTCTAAGCATACACCTAAGGTGATGAACACGGGAGTTACTTACAAGAATGGAGGAGGTTTAGTAACAGGTAAGGAGGCAAGTTCAACAACATTTTCAAGTGAAGAACAGGTCAGGGATCATCCAACAAGTAAGCGTTTCAAAGGAATGATGCATATTTCTAGTTTTTGGTCCATTGGAAATGTTTCCTAGATGGATATGTCAGTTGGAGATCATAGAATGGCATGAAAAAGCATCACTCTACTATTGTAGCACTATCCTCAAAGGGACTTGAGTCAATTTTTCCTAGGGAGTATGGTGCAGGGCACCTAAGCCTTCATGCAAAAAGTTGATTAAGTGTTAGGATTTTATTTTGGTTTTGAGTTTTCATGGTGTAATAGGGTATTTTAGAAACCATTTTCTATTTTTTTGAGTCATTTTGGTATAGGTTGTTAAAGGTTGTCTATTTTACAAAAGCTGCAAAAATGTTGCACAAGCAATTTTTGCACTTTTTTGGCTTTTTAGGGAAGTTGAACAGTCATATTTTCAAAATTCAGTTGTATTCAGTTGGTTTTGGTTTTTAAAGACTTAAATAAGCCTTGTGAAGGCTAGAATAGGGTTTTGGTGTTTATCTTTTAAGATTGACTATGAATAAAACTCTATTTTTTGCATTGTTAAATTTAATTTTACTGCTACAGAGATTAGTACGGCCTTGTATGGCCTATAAATGGTCTAATTTTCATTGGAGTTGATGTGGAATTGAATATAATTTTAAAAAAACTTTGTATCATTGAATTTCATCCAAATTTGATTATTTTAGAGGCAAATTACTCCAGACTATTTTGAAACCCTAGGTTTTGGTGTTTTTAGGGAAGAAAATTGAAAATATCACCATTCCACTGGTTAAAATATTTGAGACTTGGTGCAATGGGAGGAATAATTTTTTTTTTTACTTTATACAAGTTTGCAGAAGTAGGGGATTCCATTGGGGGTAGATTTGGTGATGCCCTAACTGAGTTAGCCTCTTGTTTTACACAAAAAAGTTGTAGACTTAGGGTTTTGAAGAAATTAGACAATTGGAAAATTGTTTTAAATGGTTGGAAATGTTGGAGAAGACCCTATTTAACATGTTTTGAGTCTTGATATGAAGGTTTATGGTCTGGGTTTTGAAAACCTTGTAGTGACCTATTCAAGCAAGCCTATTTAGGCCTTATTAGCAGCGTAACATTCAAATTTAGATGGTTTGTTCCAAAACAACCCTATCAACAATTTTTATATGTTTTCAAATGCCATAAGGGGTATCTAAATCTATAGATGGATTTTGGGTTTTATGTCTAAGTGGAAAATTATGTTGGGAAAACTTTGTTTGTTGTCATATAAGGCCTAGAGGAAATTTGTGAAGGAAGTCACTTTTTTTGAGGTGTTAAGACTTTGAAAAATAGTTTATTCAATTTTTTTGTGACCTTCCACCCTACTCTACATCATTTTTGTTAGGAGATAGTCATATGGGCCACAAGCACACTCACACCAAATATAATGGAATAATGATTACACACATACACCATACATGAAGTGTACACTAAACATGAACATTACGTAAAAACAATCAATAAAAATCACAATTTGGACCAAACAAAAATCCTAAATTGGCCACAAACACTAACTCCATTGTAGTGTAGACAAAAGTATCCCTTTTTCACATAGTTTGGGAATGAACAATTAATGATAAAATGAACCTACTTGTGCCTTATTTAGGATGTTGTAAAGTTCATCCTAACAATTTAGCACTAATCTAGGTATTTTTTAATCAATTGGGCTTATTTATGCCTTGATTGGTCCTATTTTGCATCCACAAGCCTTATTGATTACATCTTTCCATGGATAATCCTGACACTTATCAAATAACCAATCATAATTTAATTTTTTGGGTCATGTGTTCCTTATTTGGTGATATAGGACTCATGTTCCACCTTGACCATATGAGTCCCACCTAGGTCTTGGGACATGATCAAGTTTCACATTAAACAAGATGCTTCTTGAGTTTGTGTCTCAGTTTTTCCATTTGGACTCATATGCCACAACTGGCATATGAGTCCCACTCTAATCAAGACCTATTTTGAATTCAATTCTTGGTGGGATTTTATCTTTCTAGATCTAATGTCGGATTTTAGTGTTGTAATTTCAAGAAATTTAGCATAAATAAGTATAAATACAAGGTTATTTCATCATTTATATATCTAAGCAATCCTATAATTTCATAAACAATCAAGAGTCAAACATCCTAAGATTTCACAAGGGAATTATATATTATTCAATAGAATTCAAGGAATTAAAGGGTAGATTTCTTTGTCATATGCTGTAGAAATTCAAGATTCATTATCATGTCAAAGACATAATCCATCAAGCATTTTGATAAGCTATTGTTTTGATGTATCATTCAAGATCCAAGTTTAGCATTGTTCTACATCTAATTCAAGATCAAAATCTACATTCTTCATGGCCACATGTTGTTAGATTGCAGATTTACATTTCAAGACATCATCCAAGGAATCATTCTTCATGTTCCATGTTTTCATTATTACATCATAAGGTTTAGTTACCCAAGTGAGGTTTGACCAAGGAAAACCCCCATTTCCTAACAAAACAACACTTTTTCTCTCCCTTATTGTGATTGCAAGTTTATAAGTTGAAGAAAAAGTGGATTTGAAGTCTTCAAAAATGCCAAAATGATAAAGTTATAAAAGTTGCAAAAGTTGTCATGAAAAGTTGTCATGAATCATGAAAAATTAGATCCACGACAAGATATCTAACCTATTTGCATGATATAAGTTGGAAAGTACTTATTTGATCCATTTTCAAATGCTCACAAAGTTTCACTTCAAGATTCTACTTATAGGACACTTCATGACTAAATGGGACACTTTGTAATAGTCTGTGCATATGATTCCTAGTTCTATTTTTTGTCAGTCTTCAATAGATCTATAACAATCATTAGGAGGTTCTAGACCCTAACCAAAAACCCTATACTAGGAATAAATCACCTAGTCTAGCGTATGAGTCCTAGTGAACATTGAAAGTTTGAATTTTTAAGTTTCAGAGCTTGTTTTGACCACAGCTTCCTTCTGGTTACCCCTCTATTCATTCTTAGTTTATTGTCTTGATTTTCAATTTCATTTTCTATGTCATTTAGTCAAGTCTTACATATCAGTGAATTTCTTGTCTTTCCAAGCCTTGCTTGGTGGTGAACCCTCCCTTTTAATCTTTAATCACACCCTAGGACACCTTATTGCAGATCTATTTCCCTCATTCCATCCCTAGATTGAGATATCTAAGGTTTCCTTGAATGAAACTTGAAGGAAATTGGTGGTTGTATTTCCTAAAACATAGAGCCCCAATTTTATTCATTTCATTTTGGTGAACTTAGCCTTTATAATACCTTATTTTATAATTTGGAGTACACCATAGTCCTGGATCTAGCTTGCATTAACTTCACATTAGGTCTTGCATTAAAGTTAGTTGCATCCAAGGTTTCTAAATATTGCATTAATGAAAGTGCATATAGGTTGCATTTTTTCATCTTGCATCATTGAATTTATTTGAAATTTGTAATTATACATTGTCTAGACAATATAAAAGTTAGAAACATTAGAATCAACTCACAATTTCTTGAATTTGATGCAAAAACCCTAATTTGGGACTCATTCACCTATTTGGGGTGATTTAGTCCATGTACAGGTGTTTTTCCTAGGTTTTTAGGAATTTTGTGTTGTGTGTTTCACTATTTGAACCCTCTAAAAACCCCAACTAGGACTCTCTATAGTTGATTTAGTCCTAAATTAGGCTTGAAACTACCTTTTACATCATTCAAAAACTTGTTTTTGTACTTCCTAACCTTGTTGGTAACCTATAGTATCAATCTGGAAAGTTTCAGGAACTTTTGTTTTATGCATCTAGGTCAAAAACATCAATTTAGGGTAGTCATTTTTCAAGTCTTCCTAAATCATTTCAATAGAAAAAATCATCAGATCTAAAAAATTTCACATTTTTGAAACTCTACATAATACGGATAAAATTACTTTTCACTTTTGCATACACAATGTTTACATTCATGAAGCTTTGCATAAGTTTGATAAAAGGGCTTTTCATTTTTGGATACACATTGTTCACATTCTTAAAGTTTTGCATACATTGGATAAAAGTACTTTTCATCTTTGGATATACATTGTTTACATTCTTTAAGCATTGCATAAGATGGTTAGAAGTACTTTTCATTCTTGGTCAAACACTGTTAGTATTAGTATTTACCTATCTAGGCATGCTAAGAAAAAGTTTATATCCCCTCACTATGAGAATTCTTTAGTGAAAGAGAATACAACAATGGGCAATAATGGCATCTAAGGAGAAGACTATCGTGGAGAAGACCATTAGTGAGGTAGGACTAAGTGATTTGAATTTTAACTTAATCCCTAGTGATCATGACAACCTCCAATTCAGTCAACCTATGGATTTGGTGCTTTCTGCTGAGGTTGCTAGGAAGGATGGATCATGTGGTGTGGGTGCTTTGGTGTTACCTATTGATGTTGCTAGGAAGGATAGGTCATGTAGTGTGGATGTGGTCAAAGCTACAAGCTCTATGGGTCAAGGTGCATTTGAGGCTTCCAAGGAAACATGTATTGGTTGTCCATCAGAGGAGGCATTGGTTCGTACTCCTAAGGCCCTTGTTGGTCATGTGGTGGCTCCTGGTGAAACCATCCAGGCCCTAACTAGTGAATCATCTACAAATAATCTAGAAGATTCCTAGTTTGAGCAGGTTCCAGTGGAAAAGAATTGGCCAGTGGGGTAGTCATCTTTGCTCAAGCAGAGATGGGATGACATTTTCTCTTCAAAGCTTAAAGGTAAAGGAGTTGCATCTGAATCAGTTTCATTTTCTAACGTGGAGGGTGGATTTGCTCTATCCATTTTGGACTCTATTGCAGACAAAAACATAGCAAGAATGAACTTTTCTTTGGTGAGCAAGTTTCTGGGTCCTAGACCTAATATTGAAGAGGTTTGCACCTGGGTTCATAAAAAGTGGGTTTTGAAGGTGCATGTTAAGGTTGCAGCTATGGCTAAAAAAAAAATTCCTTTGCCTTTTTCCTGTGATGAAGACTTGAGATTGGTTTTTGCAAAAGGGTCATGGAAATTTGGGTATCTTACCCTAGTGTTACATCTGTAGGAGCCTGTGATGGATCTTTCAAAGTTTCTTTTTTCACTCAGCCTTAGTGTCGCTAACTCTTTTGGATGTATTGTTTCTATTGATGAGGCCACTCTTTCTAGAAGGTGTTTGGTTGCAATGATATTTTGTGTCATGATTGACCAAGATGTTGTCATGCCTAATTTTTTCAACTTAACTCAAAGGTGGGTTGTTGGAAGCAATAGATTGTCTTTGAAGCCTTCTAATTCACGTGCTTCAAATGCAAAAAAGTGGTTCATTGGGTTAAGGACTTCCCTGGTAAGGTGGTTTCACCCAAGGTTGTTCCTTAATCCAAATTTTTCAATGTGAAGGATGCTATGGGTTCTTCTACTCCCCCAGAGAAGGATGAGTCCATTGCTAGCAAAGTCATGGAGGTTGCAGCTAATATTGAGGATCACACTAATCCACACCTAGAGGAGGTGAGGAGATCAAGAAGTGTGAGGATGAGGCTGTTGGATAGTCTAAGGATCTATATGTTCATCATGTTTCAAATAATTTGTGCTCCTCTAAATGTGTTATTTTGGAGCCAAATGTTTCCCCCTCTTCTCCATTGATCATGTGTTTAGGCTTGTGGGTGGAGATGGAGTTTAGTGGTTGCTGAAAAAGGGAGTAAGGAAGAGGAAGGATATATTCCCATGAGAGACAGAAAGAAGAAGTCCTCCTCTTCCCCTCCCCCTAAACCCCATAAAGGTGTTACCACAAGAAGGAAAAAGGTAGACTATGGGTCTAAACAGAGGGGTCAGGGGAGATCATCTATAGAAAAGTAGGGAGCAAGACTGTAAGTGGGATATTGTGGAAGTAGTTTAGAAAACCCTCTTTGATTTGAGCTCTAAGAGCACCCCCTCCTCATGCAAATGAATATATTTCCTAGAATATCAGGGGGTTAAATAACATGCAGAAATAGGACCTCTTGAAGAATTTGATTTAGGACCATAAGCCGAACATTTTGTTGATTCAAGAAACCAAAATGAAAGTTGAAAATTTGGAAGCTTTAAAGAATTTCTTCTTCAAAGAATGTGGATTTCATGGGGTTAGCTCTTAGGGATCCTTGGGTGGCCTTGCTACCTTTTGGAATTCTAGGTTGATTAAAGGTATCTTGGTTGTGGATGGCTTTAATCATGTGGAGACAAAGTTTGTTATGATTAGGGACTCTTACTCTTGGGTTATTTCCAATATTTATGATCCCAATCTAAAGAGAGCCAGGAAGAACTTTGGGATAATCTTAGTTGTCTACAAGCTAATTTTCTAGATATCCCTTGGTTGGTAATGGGAGGCTTCAACAATCCCCTTTGTGATAATGAGAAAGTGGGTGGCTATTAGGCTAATCCTAATAGCTACCTAGATTTGAGAATGTTCATAGATGATAATGCTCTTATTGATGTGAAGATGATGAGGACCAAGTTTACCTAGTCTAATAGGCGTGTTGGGGTTGATAATATCCAATTCTAACTAGACAGAGCCCTTACGTCGACCTGATGTTTTGTGGATTTTTCTTGCTCTCTCTCGATGATCACGAGATGAGGGTCAGGTCATTTTCCTATCTCTTTTTTGGCTAATAGGGTTAGAGGTAAGAAATTCTTTACTTTTCGCTTTGAAGCTATATGATTGAGGGATCCCAGGTTTATGGATTGCATCAAGAGTTTGTGGAAATTGAATATTGATGGTAGTGTAATGTTTAGAGTAGCCAAGAATTTGGCTCTTGTGAAGAGAAATCCAAACAAATGTTATAGAGAGTTGTTTGGTCATATTTTTTACTCTAAGAATTCTATTATTCATAGGCTAGATAGTGTTCAAGTAGATATTTAGTTAAAGGGTCTTTAAAAATAACTCCAATTGTAGGAGGATTGTCTTCTAGCCTAGCTTCATGTCATTGTTGCAAAAGCAGAAGATTTTTCAAGACAGTGACCTCAGACTATTTGGCTCAAGTCTGGGGAACAAAACTCCAAGTTCTTAAATTTAACTTCCCTTAGGAATAAATTGTCCAATAATATTTCCTCTGCCATGGCTAATGATTTGTTGTTGGAGGAGGAGGAGGCTATTAAGAGAGTTGTTGCAAATGTTTTTGAGCATTTTCTTAGAGATGATCTTGTTTGGAACCAATAGTGTTGAGGTTTCTTTGGAAGTTATCCCCTATCTAGTTTCAAAGAACCTGAATAGGGAGCTTACTACCATCCCCTCTTCTTTGGAAATCAAGGATGTAGTTTTCTCTTTTGAAGGGAACAAGGCCCTTGGGCCTGATGGTTTTCCTTTCCTATTTTTTAGTCGTGTTGGGAGATTGTTGTAGAAGATGTGATTAATGCCACCAAGGAGTTCTTTGGATCTTGAATATTGCTTAGAGAAAAGAATGCAACCTTCATTGTTTGGATTCCCAAGTCTTTTAATGCTAATAGCTTCGGTGATTACCATTTGATCAGTCTTTGTAACTCAATCTATAATATGTTTTCAAAGGTGTTTTCCACTAGATTGCAAAGGATTCTCCTTGATCTAATTTCAAAACATCAAAGTGGCTTTGTTAAGGGGTGTCAGATTCTTGATTCCATTATAATTGTCCATGAGCTTGCTCATTCTCTTAATTCTAACAAGAATATGGGTTTCTTCTTGAAAGTGGATCTTCTTAAGGCCTATGATAGGCTCAATTGGAGCTTCTTGATTGTGGTCCTGGCTCACTTTAGCTTTTTTCATAATTTTCTTCAACTTGTTGAACATATCATCTCAAATCCTTCTTTTTTTGTACTGGTGAATGGTTCTCCTCCTTTTTCTAGAGTTTGAATGGTTTGAGGAAAGGAGAACCTATTTCTCCCCTGCTCTTCATCTTGATGGCAAAATCCGTTGGTAGAAATATTCAGAAAGCTTTGTTTATAGGTTCTTTGAAGGGTCTTTCCCCCTCTTCTAGACCTGAGCCTATTACTCATCAATAATTTGTAGATTATACTATCTTGATGGGTGAATCCTTTGCTCATGAGGTCAAAACCATGAAGTGGTTGATTTAGGCTTATGAGAAGGCATCTGGCCAACATATTTATCTTACTAAGAGTCATTTTTTTTCCTTAACACCCCTAATGCTCTGCAATTGAAGCTAGCTAGGATTATTTCTTGTAATAGGGGTGAGCTCCCATCAACCTACTTGGGGCTACCTTTGTGTATTTCCAAGACTCTCGAGTCTTTCTATTTAGGTATGTTGGAAAAGTTTAGTAGAAAGATGGTAGGTTGGAAAAGGGTGCTACTCAGTCAGGTGGGGAAGGTACAACTCATTTCCTCCACTCTTCAGAATCTTCCTTTATATGCTATGATTCTTTTTAGAATTCTAGTTAAATATGAGGATAAAATGGAACAAATCATGAGAAGGTTTTTGTGGTCAGGTGTTGAATCTAAAGCTAGAATTCCTCTTTTGGCTTGGGAATTGGTTTGCAAGCCTAAGAAATAGGGTGGCCTAGGTATCAAAAACTTAAAATCTTTCAATAAAGTGTTATTGTCAAAGAACATTTGGAGGCTCCTCAATGGGGAAGTTGGTTAGGACTCTCTAGCTAGAAACAAATATCTACATGGCTTTGGGAGAACCTAGAATATGCTGACTTCTAATGATATCCATTTTGGTTCTTGTTTTTGGAGAAATATCATTCCTTGTTGGGACTTGATTGCTAATGGTGTTAGGTGGCTACTGGGTGATGGTAGCCTTGTCCTTATATGGCACTTGTCATTGTCTCTTTTGGCTAGTTGACCCCCTTCCATGTATTAATATAAGAGAAAGCTTGGGATGTGGGTGACATATCTTAAGTTAGATTACATGTGACATACTTATCCATGATGTAGTTTCATTCGGGAATGTATGACTTGGCATAGGGCTTTTTGGATAACCTCTCATGTCTTCTTCTACTTTAAAAAAATTTCTAACAACAATGGTGTTAGGAATAGTTCTAAAGTGCAGGTATACATCAACACTCATGTTTTATTGTGTGATTTTCTTTCTTCTTGTGATGTGTCTTTTTCTTGGTGGTGTCATTGGGTTCAATTTCCTTTGAGAGCATGATATTTCTTTGAATTTTCCTCTCTTGGAGACATTAAGCATGATGTTCCCTAAGAATAGACCTTACATGAACTACGAAAAATCCCTTTACATGTACCTTACACTATTTCACATTTACAATATCAGTTATATGGCCACCATGCATAACACACTTTGCTTGCCTATGGAGCCATATTGTTTTTTCATGGGTGTCAAGCATACAAAGTTTTTCTTGCCTCGTGAATTCATGTTGTCATGTTGTGTGGCACCTTATCAAAGTTATCAAGAGGTATAGCTTTGGTATTTTTGTACATATGGGATCCAAACTTAGTCATGACTTTACCATATCTACATTCTTATTTGTGTAAGCACATACCAACCACATGCATATGTGTCTTGCTAGGGGCTCACCTAGTGGATGGCTTGAGGTTCCACTAGCCCTAGTGAGCATGTGTTGGTTTGCATAGTGGACATCATGTTCCACTTGTAAATGTTTTTTTAGAAAAACATTTTAGATCTTATCCACATCGTGTTGGACAAATAGTTGAGACTTGATCTACCTCTTTTTATTTTTTTCTTTCTTCTTTATGTCTTTAAAATGGTATGTTTGTGTATCTGGATGTTGCATATCATACACCTTGTGTGTGTCTTTTTGTGATTATGTTGGTTTGACGTAGGATCTTGGATCTTAGGGGCTTGGCCACCTCCTTTGATCTTTGTTATCCTAGACCATCCACATTGGTACACTTATACCCCTCTTGAATGTCTACTTTAGTGTGAGTTTGAAGCAAGTTCCTCTCACTAAAGTGGGGCCTAAATGTAGTGTAGAAAAAAGTAGCCCTTTTTCACACATAATTTGGGAATGACCAATTCATGATAAAATGAACCTAATTGTGCCTTATTTAGGGTGTTGTAAAGTGTATCCTAATAGTTTAACACTAATATAGGACTTTATTAATTAATTAGGATTATTTATGCCTTAATTGGCCCTATTTTGCATCCACATACCTTATTAATTACATCTTTTCATGGATATTCCTTACACTTATCAAATAGCCAATCATAATTCAGTGTTTTGGGTTGTGTGTTCTAGATTTGGGACTCATACACCACCTTGGGTGTATGATTCCCACCTAGCTCTTGGGACTTGATCAAGTTTCAGATTAAACAAGACACTTATTGGAGTTTGTGTCCTAGTTTTGAGCCATTGGGACTTATACACAACAACTGGGGTATGAATCTCGCTCTAATTAGGACCTATTTTGAATTGAATTCTTGGTGAGATTTTATCTTCCTAGATCTGATGTCGGCTTGAAGTATTGTAATTTCTAGAAATAAGTATAAATACAAGGTTATTTCATCATTTCAACATCTGAGCAATCCTATAATTTCATAAGCAATCAAGATTCAAGAATCCTAATACTTCACAAGAGCATTATAGAGTATTCAAGAGCATTCAAGGCATTCAAGGGAAATTTTCTTCATCATTTGTTGCAACAATTCAAGATCCATTATCATGTCAAAGATATTTAATGCATCAAGCAGGTTGTTGAGCTAGTGTTATGATGTAGCATTCAAGATCCAAGTTAACCATTATTCTAAATCTAATTCAAGATCAATATCTACATTCTTTATGGCCACTTCATGTTATATTACATATTTATATTTCAAGACATCATCCAAGGTATCATTGTTCATGATTTCATTGTAACATGATGAGGCATAATTACCTAAATGGGGTTTGACCAAGGAAAACCCACATTCCCTAAAAAAAAAAACATTTTTTTTCTCCGTTTGTGTGATTATAGGTTTATAAGTTGAAGAAAAAGTGGATTTGAAGCCTTCAAAAATGCTAGTATGACAAAGTTGTAAAAGTTGCAAAAGTTGTCATGAAAATTCATCAAGGCTCACAAAAAATTAGATCCAGAGCAAGATATTTAACCTATTTGCATGAGATCAGTGAGAAAGAACTTATTTGATCCATCTTTAGAGGCTCACAAAGTTTTTTTTTTAATTTTTCTCCTAGGACACTTCGTGAGAAAACATGAAACTTTGCAATAGTCTAGGCATATGAGTCCCAATACTGGTTTTTTTGCTAGTTTTCAATGGGTCCAAAATAGTCATTAGGAGTTTCCAGACCCTACCCAAAAACCCTATACTAGGACTAAATCACCTAGTCTGGCATATGAGTCCTAGTGAGCATTGAAAGTCAGAATTTTAGGGTTTGAGAGCTTATTTTGATTGCATCCTCCTAAGTACCCCTCTATTCATTCTTAGTTTATTGTCATGATTTTCAATTTCATTTCCTAGGTCATTTAGTTAGTTTTTACATATCATTGCATTTTTTGTCTTTCCAAGCCTTGCTTGGTGGTGAACCCTCCCTTTAAATCTTTAATCACACCCTAAGACACCTTATTGTATATCTATTTCCTTCATTCCATCCCTAGATTGAGATCTATAAGGTTTCCTTGAATGAAACTTCAAGTAAATTGGTAGTTCTATCTCCTAAAACATAAAGCACCAATTTTCTTCATTTTAGCCATAAAATAGACACTTAAATTTGGTACAAAAACCAATGTCATAAATTTAATTCCTCATTGGGATCAAATAATAATAATATAAAACAATATTCACACATTGGGTACAATCACCAATGGAACAAACATAAATCTTCATTTGGCTCAAAAATGAATAGCATACACAAGAAAAAATCATAAGAACACACATAAGGTACACAAATAAGATGCTAGAGGAGGAAATAGGCTTTATCACAAATATTTAAGGGATGATTAAGTGAAGTTTGGTTGGATCAAGTTTCCCTATGAACAACCCCACCTACAAGTATTAGTGCTCCAATAATGGGCATGCATTTTGTACTCATATCAATCTTGTGCTAGTGCTTTGACTATGCCATATGAATCCTTAGTTATCACTTATTAATAAAAATCCTTAATGTGATACCCTTAGGCCATTTGTGCTTGGTGAGAATGGCATCCAGAAGAAGAAATAACTCAATAAATGGAGAGGGAAAGAGGATTACCTTGAAATTGAATGAACACAAAAACACATGAAAACTTGTAATTTACCAATTTGGAGAAGGGGGGGTACACACACGCAAGAAGATTCATTTTCCTATCCCAATCCATCCAAATCCCAAGCCATTCCCATTCATGTCTACCTCATTTCACCTAGTTTCAAACTTTCCAAAAGAGGCTTTTTTGGAGAGCAATTTCCCAAAAATGCAAAAAAAAAGAGAAGACTTATATCTTTCTTTTCACCCATTTTCATTATTTATTTTATTTTATTTTCTCTATTTCTCAATATTTCCATTTAAAAAATATATTTAGTATCCATTCCTTTGAAATCATTTGATTAAGATAATTAAATTGTCTATAAATAGGCATTCCCAACCATAGCAATTTTTAAAATTTACTTTATTCCCAAAACACATAATTTTTCACTAGATAAATTTGAAATGATTTAAATTCTAACATTCTATTTATGAAAAATGAGGTTTAAACTATTAAATTAAACCAAATATTTTCTAGCAATTCATAATAGATAGATTCTAAAAATTGTGGATAATTTGAATTTGAGTTTACACATGGTCCAAAATGACACATACAATATTCAATTTGAGTAAGATTAGGGAATAAAAATTGGAGACCTTGTATGGCATATCCAAAATAACCACCATTAGGGAATAACTTAGACTTGTGTAACTAGGTGGAGAACTAACCCTCTAATTATAATAGATCAATGCACCTATCAAGCATACCTACCTAATACATAAATAGCCAAAGCATAGAACAATAACCTAATTAGGTACAAAATAATATAAGATAAATGAGCACGTCTATATGTCATCAAATCATGACATCATTTAATCACAACATAAATATTAATATACACATATACATGAAGTAAACATAATGGTAAAATGGGTACATAAGAATCACACATGCATACAAAACACCAACAATCGACATGTTGAGGAACCTTGTCTCAAAACATATGGGTGGTCCAAATACATGAAGTAGAGAAAGAATGTTATCCATAATGAAATTGATGAAGTGAAACCATTGAAGGATATGCCAACAAAAAAAAAAAAAACATGACCTATGTATCTTCTAAAACATAATTTAAAAATAATGTTGACATCCACAAATCTAAAGGAAGCTAATGGGAAGGGCGTTACATCCTGGGACTAGGATTATGCTTACTTTTGAAATACTACAAAAGCCAAGCATAGGGTACACCTATTATTTGATTCTTTTAGCACAACGAACTTGGTAAGTAAGAATAAATTATTACTTCTCTTGAAAAGTAGGATTCCCTTCTCCAATGTTCCTTTTGAGTTAGGTCTTTACCATAATAGACAAATAAGTGGTTGAGTAGATGTGTTTCAACAAGGGGCCTAGATTATTTTAGGTTTTTTGAAAAATACATTCAAGATTGCAACCAAAATAGAATGATTTATTTCCTGTAAATCACAACTAATTGCATGTCAGTACATTACTTTAGCATATATACATTAGTTATATGTTCTTCCACCTATTTAAAATATTATAAAATAAAGATCAAATTATTTATGGTTAATAGAGAATTCTAAAATATGAACTAAAAGAAAATGGACAATAGTAATATTTATTTAATTTATTAATTCTCGGTGGTTATGAAAAATTATAATAACCAACATCAAAGACTCTAGTATTCACACAATTGTTATTAGCACCGATACAATATTAAAGGGAAATCAATTGATCTCAATAGTTTATAGTCATATCAAATTAGATTACCATCAAACACACATAAATCTGAGACAAAACTCTACTCAATACCATGGTATAACAAAATACTTTTCCATTTTTTAAAATTTTAGATAAACAAAATAATTATACCATTACCATAAATCAATATCCATTTACGTGCAAACAAAAATAATCCTCTAATTTTATAAAAATTCTTCACAATATTTAATATGAGGTTGCATATTGTATAAGTACTTTACAAATACAAAAGTTTTGATCCTTTAACTAAGAATCATAAATAAATAGACTCACGAGTCCCAAAAATCATGGATCTAGAAAAAGAGTATATTGAATTTCTAACTAAAGAACATATATTTGATCTTGGAATGAACTTTGAATAAACCTAATAGCCTTCCTTGAAATGGATTCTAACAAAAAATACAATTTCGAATTAAAAGACAATTATCTAGGCATTGTTTTATTACAAAATTTATTCAAAATAAATAAAAATTCAAAAGTTCGATCTAATCCTTTCTATGGAAACTATCAAACAATGTAGTGATGATGCAATATAAAGTGGTGGACCTCTAGACCAACTCAAATTGATCAAATATCAACAATGGATCAGGCCATGAAACCCTATTCAACCTATTCAACATCAACTTACCCTCAATGTCAAGAAACCTTCCAAACTTAAAAAAAAAAGGGCATAACTTTTCAAAGACACCTCATACCCATTAACCAAAATGATTTTTGGATACCCATTATGGCCTATTAAAACACATAAAAATTTCTTAAACACTTGTTTCAAAAAGTATAGGAGTTCTATGACTGGCCCCTCTTGAACTATGCCTAAATTGGTCCAATTTACAAAGCAACTACCCTTCAATCATGCAATATTCACTAAAAAACTAAAAAAAGCAGATAAATATGTCATAAAACATCTAAATCAATGGCTTCTTGAGTTAGTCATGCATTTTAAGACCCCAAAACTAGAAACCCTCATTTTTGCTTGTAAATTAGGAGGGTTTAATGAAAATGACATCTCCACACCTCACACAACCTTGCAACCACTTGGAACACATTCCATTAGACCTGAAAGTGCTCACAAAACCTTCACATGGCCAGACATAACATCACTTGACTAAAACTCAACTTCTACACCTTCATTTGCATTGAAAATGCACAAAAATTCAACTAGGGCATCACCTTAAAAAGTCACAAATGACCACCTATGCTTACCAAAATCACACACATATAATTTAAATCATATCAGACCATTCCACCAAGTTTCAGTGGCATACAATAGGTGGAATGGTCAAAAACTACATTTTAGACTTCCAAACCCTCCTTTAATGGCTTTGCATGGGCAGTTTTAATCAAATGTCAATAAAACCCTCTAATCTGAATGAAAATCCTTCAAAATGGATTCAAATGAAATTAGAAATGATATACTAACTCTCCATAGTCATTTCATACCATGAGAACCCTTGTATGACTTGTACCAATGGAAGAAAATTCTGAAAAATTATGTAAAAACGTGAGAAACAACAGATTTCTTTCTTCAATTCTTCAAATCTTACATCATCCGCCACTTGAACATGTGCAATGCCTTATTTAAAGCCCAAAAAATATATTCCAATGAAAAAACTTCCATAACCACCCCTTAAACTACCAAAGACCCTTCATATTCCATATGTTGCAATTTTTTGTAATTTTTCAATATTTTGCATATTTTGACCCATTTACACAAAAGACTCAAACATTACATCAAAATGGTCTACTAGACCTTATTAAATACCCCATGACTCAAAACCATCTAATCTTACCCTTCTGACCTTATTGCACCTAGCCAAGGTGTTGGTGCTCCTGCACCATACACCCCCCCTAAAAAGTATTCACGTCTCATGAGTTTTGCTTGCTTGCTCCATATTTCTTGTCTCCCACCTAGTTCCTTGCATGATGAACCTTAAATATTTGTCTTGTGTTGCTTCCTTTCTCCATACCACCTTCCAATGGTCCTATCTTTTCTCTTACTTTGCTGCAACTTTACCAATCCACATATACCATGTTTAACATCAAATTTTGATGCAAAATTTCCCTTGGTACTACCTACACACAAACTTGTCCCATACATTCCTTGGTTCACCTTCACTATTACCCTTGCCTTTTGCCTTCTACCTTTCTCTAAGGTAGCTCCTATCACCATACCTTGTCTCAAATTTACTATCATCAAATTCTTTGTTTTCTCATACCTTGTACCTATTGCACGATCATGAGTACACCTTGGTGTATCAGCAAATAGACCTCTACCACTTCTAACCTAGATGTCCTTCATCTTCACTCTTGGGATAGCCTCAAGTTCATCCATTTTTTCTTTCCTTGTAACTTAGCATTTCTGCCTCTTCCCAAATGGATTTGTCTCACGTCCTCCCACTGCCCTCTCATCAAAACTTGATGTTATAACTACAAATAAACACTTACCCATTCTTCCCTTCAATATATTTGTTGCATACATGAACTTGCTCCATTGGCCTTGCCAAATACTAGCTTTTACTTCCCTCTTTGTCATCATACTCATCTACAAATCCTCTATCCTTAGAATTCGTGTAAAATCAGACACAACAACCTCTGTCCTAGTAGCATTCAATTGCCTATTAACATTCCTTTTTCCCAAAGGACCTAACATTGTCCCTTCCTTACTATCATCATACTCCTCCACCACACATGGAGCCTTCACAACCAACTCATCTTGGGGCTTTCCTTGGCTTTTCTCTATCATCATCTCAACCTCTTCCATCATGGAGACCTCTTCACCACTTGGGGTGACTCTTATCCCTTTTCCACTGTCAATCTTCACTAACTTTGCATTTAACCTTTTCCAAACACTTTGGCTCATTGCTCTTTCTAACCTCATATCTTGTGTCATGATTTTGGCCTCTATTATCACTACATTCTCAGACTTACAAAAGACTTTATTTGCAGATCTTTTCTGCTCACTAACTTTCCTTGTACCCAAAGGACTAAGTACTGTCCTTGTCATGCCATAATCATGCCCACTTTGAATCTTCTCCACCAATTCACCTTTGACTTTTCCTATATTAGTTATTATCATGAAACCATTGGCATTAAATTGTAAACTCAGATTACCTTGTACATCTGTCATATCTTCCCTTGTCAACAAGGGGCACAACATTGCCCCCACCATAATCTCAACTTGTTTTCCAAGCCCATCTTGCCTTTTAGACTTTTCTTGAATCTTCACAAATGATTCATTCCTGATTTTTTCCATTTTCGATTTCTTCGCCAACTCATCATCCTTTTTGCTCTTTATCCTTGCATCCTTGACTATCCTTGTTGTCTCAACATTTTCTTTTTTTGTAGTTGCTACACCTACACTATTTTTGTCTTCATCATATCTTATGAACTCTCTTCTGCCCTGTATAAGCACTCTTGCTGTCTTACTCTATCCTTCATCCTCTTCCACCAATGGAGTCAATATAAAAGAGATTCCATCCTTTTCAATATGATAGGTGTTATGCTTTCCATCATACAAGGCATGTCTTTCAACCTGTCGTGGTCTCCCTAGTAATAAATGACACACACTCATAGGTATCACATCACATAGAAGCCTACCTCTATAGCTACCAATCTGAAACTCAACAAAAGCTTGCTCCTTAACCAAAAGAGAATGTTCACTATTCAACCAAGAAATATAATAAGGATTCTTAAGAGGTAACCTTTCCAAATCCAATTTGTCAACCATCTCTTGTGATACCATATTATCCAAACTAACAGAATCTACCATCACGTTACATACCTTATTCTTGCATTTGCATCTAGTTCTGAAAATTGCCCTTCTTTGCAGCATCTCCTTCTCTTCTGCCATGTTGTCTTTTCAACTTCCAACCTTCAACCAATCACTTGCAAGGATCTACTTCCTTGCTTTGATACCAATTGATGCAATATAAAGTGGTGGACCTCTAGACCAACTCAAATTGATCAAATATCAACAATGGGTCAGGCCATGAAACCCTATTCAACCTATCCAACATCAACTCACCCTCAATGCCAAGAAACCGTCGAAACTTTTTTTAAAAAAAAGGCATAAATTTTCAAAGACACCTCATACCCATGAACCAAAATTTTTTTGGATACCCATTATGGCCTATTCAAACATATCAAAATTTCTTAAACACTTATTTCATAAAGTATAGGAGTTTTATGTCTGGCCCCTCTTGAACTATGCCTAAATTGGTCCAATTTACAAAGCAACTACCCTTCAATCATGAAATATTCACTCAAAACCTCAAAAAAATAGATCAATATCTCATAAACCATCTAAATCAATGGCTTCTTGAGTTAGTCATGCATTTTAAGACCCCAAAACTAGAAACCCTCATCTTTGCTTACAAATTAGGAGGGTTTAATGAAAATGAAATCTCCACACCTCACACAACCTTACAACCACTTGGAACACATTCCATTACACCTGCACATGCTCAAAAAACCTTCACATGGCTAGCCATAACATTACTTGACTGAAACTCAACTTCTACACCTTCATTTGCATTGAAAATGCATAAAACATCAACTAGGGCATCACCTTAAAAAGTCACAAATGACCACCTATGCTTCCCAAACTCACAAAAATATAATTTACATCATATAAAACTATTCCACCAAGTTACAGTGGCATACAATGGGTGGAATGGTCAAAACCTACATTTTAGACTTTCAAGCCCTCCTTTAATGGCTTTGCACAGACAGTTTTAGTCAAATGTCAATAAAACCCTCTAATCTCAATGAAAATCCTTGAAAATGGATTCAAATGAAATTAGAAATGATATAATAACTCTCCATAGTCATTTCATACCATGAGAACCCTTGTACGACTTGTACCAATGGAAGAAAATTATGAAAAATTGTGTAAAAATGTGAGAAACAACAGATTTCTTTCTTCAATTCTTCAAATCTTACATCATCCGCCACTTGAACATGTGAAATGGCTTATTTAAAGCCCAAAAATCCATTCCAATGACAAAACTTCCATAACCACCCCTTAAACTACTAAAGACCCTTCATATTCCATATGTTGCAATTTTTTTTGCAATTTTTTTTGCAATTTTTGAATATTCTGTATATTTTGACCCATTTACACAAAAGACTCAAACATTACATCAAAATGGTCTACTAGACCTTATTAAATACCCCATGACTCAAAACCATCTAATCTTACCCTACTGACCTTATTTCACCTAGCCAGGGTGTTGGTGCTCCTACACCAAGTGATGACTTCATTAATTATTTCCATAGGAGGACCCCGATGGTACTTTAATTTGGCCCTTTTATTATAGTCTGGTGAATCCAACTAACTCATCTTGGAAATCTCACCAGTCTTCTTTTTGGTTTATATATTGGTCAATGGTTTGAGTTGTGATTTGACCTTATAGAGGTCATTCTAGTTCTTTGTTTGTATTGTTGGGAAAGGTGACTAAGGATTATGTTTCCCGAAAAGTACAACCTAGTTCCTACACATAATTATCTATCTTTACCATAGCTTTTTTGCTTAGGTTTCTATTATTATCCAATTTATGTTTGCATTTATTTAGGTTTTTTTACCATCAATTGTGCTTCTTTATATCATCTCTTGGATTATCTCGATATTTTTTGGAAGGTTGTTGGTGTTGTCAATTATTTCAACATGTTTTTGGAAGTTTGGAGTTGTTGTAATATTTTTGGTAGTCTTGTGTTTTGGTTTGATGTCACATTGATATCAATCCATAGTGTTGAGAGTGTTGCACTATGTTTTCATTGTTTTATGTCAACCTCTAGTGTAGTATTATAGATGGTCTAGTTGTTTTGAGAAGGTCTTTGGAGTATTATTGATGTAGTTGGTTCAATGGTTTCAAAGTGATTTTGATAAAATTTGAATAAAAGATAGTGTAGCATCACATAGGTTGGTTCAATTTTTGCTTTGTATTTCTTCATGGTTGAAGATATGCTCATGTGGTTTGGATGTGATAATTAGAGGTTTTCAGAGGTTCTATATCTAGAGTTTCATTTTCTAGATTGTGCAGAAGTGGATAATGTTTTTGATAGTATGTATGTTTATGAAGAAGGTTGTCTAGGAGAAATGAGATTGCTTTGCATTTCTCCATGTTGAAGTTTATTGTCTTGCAAATATGGGAACACACTTATATTATTTGTATTCCCTTGGAGTGGTTTTTGGTGAGTTACTCCTCAAGTGTAGTTCTAGTGTTGGAATTCAATAGTAGTGCATCTTATTGCACATTAAGATGTTTTTTGTTTCAGGTGCTTGTAGTAATGTTGCAGTGAAGTATGTTGATTGATTGGATATTATTGGATGCCATGTAGTGTTACTATGTGGATGACATGCTATTGTTGGAAATAAAGAAGCATGTATGTGGTTGCTTGTACTATTACTTCAAGTTTCACCAACTTGGCATGCTAGCGTTATTTGAAGAGGTACCTTGTGGATTGTAAATGTGTTGTGTAGCGTGGTGATGTACATTTGGGTCCTAGTTAACCCATGGTGTGGTCCATCTTTACTTATTTCTTCTATGGAGGTGTTTTGTGCCAATCTATTTTGGTGTCACATGTATGAGGTAAATATATTTTTTTAAGGATGACCTAATTGAGATTGTTTAGGTTGTAGATGGTATAAATGAAAGATGATTTTTTGGAGATTTTGTGTAATATGTGTGGCATGTGTCAAATATGAATATGATTAAGTGTGGTGATTTGAGTGTGAGCCTAAATGTTTATGACTTTTGACTGTTGTGAGCGGAACATGTCTACATTTTAGTATGTTTCAAATTTCTAGAGGTAGTAGTCAAAGGTTATGGATGGTATAGAGTTGCATTGGTAGATCTTCCTATTGTTCTAAGATATATTTCTCTTTGTAATAGTCATATTCTATCTTCTTTCCTCTAGGCAGTGATCCCTTGGCAATGAGCCTTTCTTCTTTTCTAGGTAGTGAGCCCTTGGCAATGAGCCTAGTTGTTTTTAGTATTGCAATTCATATTTATATATATGTGTTCTAATCCTCACCTTGATTTTCCCTTCTTGGGTTCTCCACATAAATATGGAATTCTTACGTGTTTGATGTGTCTGCATTACTATTTGACATGTCTACTTTCTACCAATGAATGTTAAGGGTTTTAAGGTTGATAAGAGTTTGAAAATATATCGAGAGATTGAAATTTTTAACATACAACTTATTCACCCCCATCTTATTTTTCCTATGCATCTAGAAATATTAGTATCAATGTTATGGTTCCTTAAAAGAAGCTTAATCACTTGAGGTAGATCTAAATGGTAAGTTACCTTTCAAATGCTTCAATTGTGGAAAGATAGGTCATTATGCTTCTAAATTTCCAAACAAAGTTACCAATGAAAAACAAAAAGATCATAAAGGTAAATCTGTCAAAAAGAGTTATTATGTTGAAAATGACAATAATGTTTCTGATGTTGAGGAATCAAATTATCCAGATGAAGGAAGAGATGAATGCTTGTTCATGGCTTTAAATTTTGGAACTAATTCTACTAATCCTAAAATAAGTGTGAAGTAAATTGCTCTGGAAATAGGTCATAACATTGAAGGAAATATGTTGATTGCTTCTCATGCAAGAGGGGAGCCAAAATAGTAGATAATTGATAATGGATTCTCAAATCATATTATAGGTGATAAGAGCAAGCTTATTAAGCTTGAAAAGTTTGATGGTGGTCTTGTTAATTTTTGGTGATAATATATCTACTAAGATTTGTGGAAAAGGTTCAATTGGTTTTGATGGAAAGCATAAAACAGATGTTGTTCTCTATGACAAGGGTCTTCAGCATAATATTCTAAGTGTAGGAAAAATATGTTGTAGAGGATATAATCTTGTGTTTCAAGATGGTGGCTGCAAGATTAGGAAAGGAAGATCTAGTACCCTAGTCGATATAGGAACAACGACAAAATATAATGTTTATCAGCTTAAAGGTAGTGGTACAAAGTGCTTTATATCTCAAATTAATGAAAGTTGGCTATCACATAGAAGAATAGGTCACATCAATTTTGATAGCCTAATGAAGATCAGTTCTATTGATGATGTGATAGATTTGACATATTAAAAAGCCTATCAATGTAATATGTTAAGCAATATTAGTTTGGAAAGAAGACAAAGAAGAGGTTCAAGGAAAAATAATATTTTACCATAGGTCCTTTGGAGTTGATGCATATAGATCTATATGTACCTACTAGAATAAGAAGCTCACATGGTGATAGGTATTTCATGTTATTTATTGAGGATTATTATAGAACATTTGATGGGTAAAATTTATCAAAGAAAAATAAAAATATCTAAAAAAGTTTAAAGAATTTAAATCTATGGTTGAAAATTAAGTGTTTGAGGTGTGATGTAGGTGGTCAGTTCATCTCGAATGAACTTAATAGCTTTTGTGAAGATCATGGAATAAAGTAGCATTTATCAGCTCCTATGAATCCTTAATGAAATGAATTTGTGGAGAGGAAGAATACAAAAGTTTAAGAAGATGCTAGAATAACAATGAAGGAAGAAAATATAAGGAATTCTTATTCAAGAGAAGCAATTATGTAATGCTATCTACATTCTTAATAGAGGTCAAGCAAGATTGAACAATTAAAATACTCTCTATGAGTTATGGTATGGTAAACCTCCCAATGTGAAATATTTTAGAGTGTTTGGAAGAAAATATATCAAAAGAGATGAAGAGAACATAGGAAATTTTGATGCAATATTTGATGAAATAATCTTCCTTGGATACTCTACAAGAAGTAAGGCCTAGTGGTGCTAAAATAAAAGGTTGAAGAGGATTGTTGAAACTATAAGTGTCAAAGTGGGTGAAGAACCACATAAATTTTTTGTGTTGATATAAGAATATGAATTTGATGTATCCCCTTGCAGTGAAGAAGAAAAGGATGAAGACAAAGGAAAAGAGATGATAATTAAAGAGGAAGAAGCTTTGGAAAAGATCCCTAAGACTCATAAGTATGTGCAAAAGAATCATTTTGAAGATTAGATCAATGGAGATAAGAGAAAATTTTTGCAAAAAAGAAGAGTTTCTATGATAGAGGAATAGGTAAACAATTTTTTACTTTCTAAGGTGGAATCTAAAATTGTTACTGAGGCATGCAAAGATGAGAATTGTATTAGAGCTAGGGAAGAAGACTTAATGCAATTTGAGAAGAAATAGATGTGGGAACTAGTCCAAAGACTGTAAATAGAAATGTGTAGGAACTAAATGGGTTTTGAGGAAAAAAATTTACTAGGATGGAAAATTTATTATTATAAGGCTAGGATAGTGTGCAAAAGCTATTGAAAAGTGGAAGGAATATATTTTGAGAATACTTTATCTTCGATGGTGAGAATTGAAGCTATGATTTTTTTTTGGCTTTTACATCACATAAAGACTTCATACTTTATTAGATGGATGTGAAATCTGCATTCTTGAAATATGAATTGGAAGAAGAGGTGTACATTAAACAACTAGAAGGTTTTCAATCGTTAGAAGATGCAAATATGGTCTACAGATTGAACAAAATATTGTATGGACTTAGAAAAGCTCCTAGAGCTTGGTATGCAAGACTAAATAAGTATTTTTCATAGAAATGATTTAGCAAAGGTACTATAGGTAACAACCTCTACTTCAAGGTTGAGGTAAAGAAAATCCTAATTGTGGTAGTGTACATTGATGACAGTCTTTGGAGAAAGTGAAAGCATGTATAAGAAGTTTGCTGAAGAGATACAAATAGAGTTTGAGATGTCAATGTTTGGTGAGATTAATTTCTTCCTTGGCTTATGTTGATCATTGAAACTTTCACCTCTCCGAATAGCCTTATGGAAAATTTAGTGAATGGGGGAATTGTAGTGTTTCACTAACTAACCTTCATGATTTTAGAGAAGTCGGCTCTTCCTTTGTTTGGGAAAAGGGGAAGAAGAAATGTAAAAAATTATAAGTAAATGAGGTGATACGTAAAAGGTTTTACCACATTTCAAGACCCTAATAGATTCTCTTTTTTGATAAACTAAACACATAATGCTACATAGCCTTCATTGTTGAAAGGAGAATGAACAACTAAGGCCTATACAAGCACAGAGAGATCATTCAGACCCTTTCATGAGAAGCACCAATTGAGGTTCAACAAAAAATAGTATATCAAATATAATGCCTCAAACCCTTACAAAATTATTTTTCCCCAATAGAATAATGTGAGATTTGACCCAATCTTTAATAGGAAATGAAAGAGTATCATAACATGGTCCAATTCATTGTAGATCTAATTTAGAAAACACAAAAGCTAGAAATGAAGAATCAATTATCAAGACTATATTCGAAAGATAAAATGACACATACCATGAATATGTGTGAAAAGATAATAAAATGTAAGATAAAGGTCATAAAGGCACAATTTAATACATTTCCTCCTATTACTTGATCTGAAAACAATACAAAAGATTCTAAGGTCAAATTTTACTGACTCAAATAATAATTTTAAAAATTTATTACAAAAAATGATATAGGGCAATAAAAATCTGTAATAAATCTTCTTCCCTAAGGAGAGGCTTGGAGGTTCACTTTCATAAGATAAGGGAAGAAAACAAGTATAAAGCACTCTCTACCACCCTAAACAAAACCCTAATAGGTGGGAATAAAATGTTTCCTCAATACCCTCACAAGGATCAAATTTGATCATGAAAATTTGGGTACTAAAATTTGAGTTGATTCATTTATGGTGATCTGCATACCAACCTATTGAGCTAGATGCCTAGGAGTTGCAAAAAGATCTTTCCTATCAAAGGAAGGATGTATAATTATAAACTCTCTAATAGAAAAAAATGTGATCTGATTTCCCATGAGCAACAAAGGGCATCATCACATGAATACCAACATCTCGGATCATTTGGAGAAGGAAAAAACACCAGCACCTAGTGGTTCTCTTTGAATACACCATTTCCAACACTATAGAACTTTTCCTAACAAAATCTAGGCCACACGATGCAATGGTGGGAATTTCTCAAAACTTCTTCAAGTTGCTTGGTGGAAAACCCCACAAAGCAGCCACATGTCTCATCCATGCTCGATAGTGATGTGGTAGTAAAAAGGGTATGTACCCACTACATAGAACAATTGTGCTCTTTTAGCAAAAAAGAACCTTGCAACTTCCAAAAAATGTACCAACATGACATGTGGTGGGGCTGACATCAAAGACCAAAAATAGTGAAAAGTGGGGAAACCTTTGGGGCCAAAAAAGTAAAGGTAACACATTAAAATTATTAGAGCAAAGAAAATTTCTATAGTTTTAATGACTCATAAAGGGCCTATTCCTATGAAGGCATGAACCCAAAAAAATGAATAAACAGGAAAAGAGGAAAAAGGAGTCCTATGATCCTTAGAGCTTCAGGAACATATAATGTAGATACTCCCAATCTACATCAGAAGGTGCAGCCATTGCATGCAATATCTTAGAAGCCTATTCTAATTTGAGTATCTCCTTAAAGGAGACCTCGCCCAACCTTTCTTGTGTTGCTCCTATGTGAAAGTAAATTTGAGCCAAAGGAAGGGTATCTATTCAATTTCTTCTACGCTAGGAAATGGGCTCAGAGTTTGGGGTGTTGACTAATTCCATTTCCTACCTTGTAATGCTTACTTGATCTGCTCCTTTGATAACACTACCCCATTAGGTAGGAATGGAGAAGGAAATCCCAAATAGATCAAACCTTTGAAGTCCTCTTTCATTTTGTTAACCTTGTCTATCAATGCAATCTAGCAACTTTTTCCTCTTTAGGTGACCTAGATACAAACTATGAATTCATTTGCCTTCTTGGAAACTGCTCTTCAATTCAATATCCTAATGCTTGCTAGAGTCTCTTCTGCAACCTTATAAATTTTGATGATTATTTTTTTGATTCCATAGATTCAGGGGTGAATGAATGTAGAATATGGTCGACTGTTCGACCAAACTTTGCATTAAGCTCTTGTGCATCTACCATGAACCTTAGAGAATGCTTCAAGGATTTCATTGTAACTTTGATCTTCTCCCAATAGGAGAAATATAGTTTTTTTAGTACAGGGAGAAATTCAACCCTTCATACGATAGCCGATCCTTGTTGATCCTTTGACTCCTTGATCTTTATATCTTCCTTCAATTGATTAATTGTCTCTAAGGAACCTGAAAGTTCAAGGTGCAACCATTTTACTTCATCATTTTAGAGGCTTATAGATTGGACTCAAAATTTTGTTTCTCCCATTTCTTTGTATCAATTATCACCTAGGCTCTTTGGAGTTCTTCCTATAATTGGATTTCCTTATGTTGGAGATCTCTCTAGCCTTGTTCTTGAAGACTTGAAACAACAAATAAATCCTATTGCGCCTTCTATAACTCTCCCATTATTTATTTAAGATGTTTCTCCACCATTTCTTTGGAAATCCTTTAATCTATAGCTTGGGATGGGGCATTTTTCAATTCCTCTTACATATCATTCTTCTCCTTCTCAAATTAGTCACATAGTTTCTTCACTTTTTCTGAATCTTTGGACCATTTTCTTTGCATTTTTTGCAACTCCTTTTGCAATTCTTCACATTTGCAATTATATTGGCCCAATATGTTAGAGAACAACTTTTTCTTTCACTACCACTCCTTTATGGCTTCTTCTATTTAGGTTTTTAAATAATCTCCCTCCTTGCACTTGGTTTGAATCTCAAGTGACAGTTTTTCTACTTCAGCTAAAATTCAGTCCTTATTTGTTTGTACAGTCTCAAGAAACATAGCCACCTCACTTCACGAGTCCTTTACCTATGTAAAATAGGTGATATCTATATCCCTTGTTCTGATCTCTTCCTAGTTTCTTTCAACTATGGCCTTCACATTTACTAACTTTTCCTCTCACTTTTTTAGTTTTCTCTCCAACCTTAGCTAGTAAGTGGATACTACCTTCCATGTAGCCTTCATGAAACCTATTTTTTCACAAGGGAGTGCTTCACTTAGATTAAGGCCTATAGTTTGGATTTTATAATATTTGTATTACATTTCTCCCTCTAGCTTGGAGGTTAGAGGCTTCATGGCTGAAATCATTAAATACTCCTACTTTTCATCAAGCATGCTACTATTTTTGGAGTGGATGGAGCTAATGTTGCCTTTTCTATCTACTTTTTATTTCTTTCCCTATGACCTTTCTTGTATAAATTCATCTAAGTCTAGAGATCTTGAGGGGAATTGATACTTTGTGTAGTGATAGGGACAATAGCAGGGAGACCATAAGGGATGGTGTGAAGAGTATTTTTAGTTAGTTGATCCTAGGATGAGGTTGTCAAGTAGATTAAAGCTATTGGTGAAAAATGCAGAATGCCTCACAAATATTGTGTAGAGTGTAGAGTTCTTATCAAGGTGAGGGTAGTAGTGGTTGAGAACAAAGGCATATGGCTAAAAAGTGGGCAAAGACAATGATACCTACAACATGGGTTGCTCCAATGTCAAAACCTAAGCTTCTGACATGGCAATTAAAATTTCAATTATAGATATGGTAGAAGACACATGCTCTACATGAGGGATTTCTAAAGGGGGCCCAATAGTAGTTAAGATGGGAGTTTTAGCCAATATAGGAAGGTTGGTAGTGGTTGGTGAAGCAACCTAGGTTTAGGATAGAAGGATTGAAGAAACCAAAGAGGTAGAAGGGAGAAGAATAGAAAATGAAAAAATTAGTTGAGCCGTGGGGGTCATAGGTGATTGTAGGAGGGTATGTGCAAGATCATAATGGGCCAAAAAGTGGCAATATGATGGGTATGTGGTTGACGACTTTTTTTTTACCCAAAGTTGATGAAACGAAAAGGGTTTTTAAAGGAAATTCAACTTTCCAAAAATATAAATTATGCTTTTACTTTGAATTTAATAAGTAATTATTATTCATTTTCTATTCAAATTACGATGAAGTCTTGATTGATAGACTGGTTGAAAAACATCTATAGCTTTCAAATGATATCACATTTTTGAATCCAAAACATGTGTTACATTCTATGCTTCATACTAGGATAAAAAAGAAAATTTGAATTTCATGAAGTTTTGACCAAGTTAATGGTCTACATACAAGCTTTTATATTTTTAAAAGTTGTAATAAAAATTCATAATTAATTATTTACTTGAAACAAAAAAAATATGCATCACATTAAGACATGAGTCCTCTACTTATCTCTAAAATCTTATAAAAAATTATTATCATTTTATTTTGGGTGGTCAGACAAACACCTACTTATTTTTTCCCTGAAATTTAAGTACTCCATTGAAATTTCAAATTTTCACCAAATAGTTTTTTTTTTTTTGTAAACAAACCTAGTAGTTTAGAAAATACATTCGATTTTCTACAAATTCTATTCTTACATATTTTTGAAATAACATAGATAACTTATTCAAATTTTTACGTCAAGTTTCCTAACTCTGTTTTTCTGATTTTTTTGCCACTTAAGGGCCTATTTTTTCCATGATGATCCTACACATACCTAAGACATAAGTCATCTCCTCATCATCCTTCTCTAAAAGCCCCTGATTGCTTGATCCTTGGTTTATTCTCCTCTTCATGGGGGGATCATTTTTTGCAACAAACCCCTCAACCATTGATTTTGACAAACCTTGAGTTCCCTGACCTATCGAATATTTCTGTGTAGGTCATTGTGTCCATGTTTCCCTTATTGACATGCTGGTAGATGAGGATAGTCATGGCTCTTGACCTTGTGGTGGTTCTCTTTCTTTTTTATTTTCTCTCTTAGCTCATGAGAGTGGTGAGTTAGAATTTTAATTGAAATTAGACCTAGTCTCTACATCATAAATCTCCTCAAAAGTTTCATCAATGAGTATCGCTTCATCCAAGGCACTTATCTATTTGATTTCCTATTGATATCTCCTAAAATAGGTCATTTTCCTTTTGGCCCACCCCTTTTTCTTTAACCGTTGCTTTATAGCTAGGTATGTGCAAGATCATCATGGAAAAAATAGGCCCTTAAGTGGCAAAAAATTCAAAAAAATCAGGGCTAGGCAACTTGACATAAAAATTTGAATAAGTTATCTATAATTTTTCAAAAATATGTAAGAATAGAATCTGTAGCAAATTGAATGTAGTTTCTAAACTACTAGGTTTGTTTAAAAAAAAATCTATTTGGTGAAAATTTGAAATTTCAATGCAATGGTACTTAAATTTCGTGGAAAAATAAGTAGGTGTCTATCTGACCACCCTAACCACAATAAAATGATAATATTTTTTTATAATATTTTAGATATAAGTAGAGGACTCATGCCCCGATGTGATGAATATTTTTTTGTAATTTTTTTCCAAGTAAATAATTAATTATGAATTTTTTATTATAACTTAACATAACAACTCGTATGTCTGACCACCTTAACTTGGTCAAAAATTCAGAAAATTTATTTTTTATTTTTCTGATCCTATAGTATATGAAGCATAGAATATGACACATGTTTTGGATTCAAAAAATGTGATACCGACTGAAAGCTATAGATGTTTTTCAATCAGCCTGTCAATCAGGACTTTAGTCATAATTTGAATAGAAAATGAATAATAATTACTTATTAAATTCAAAGTAAAGAATAATTTATATCTATGGAAAGATGAGAATCTCCTTTAAAAACCATTTTCATTTCATCAATTTTGGGTAAAAAATAGTCATCAGCCACATACCCATCATATTGCCACTTTTTGGCCCATCATGATCTTGCACATACCCATTTTTATGCGTCAAGATGTTTGGCTTAAACTCTGCCAATATTAGATAGAAAGAGAGCCATGGAGGTGTATAAATGGGAGGAGGGACAAGTTGACATGGGCATTCACTATATCTTTCTCTATGTTTTGCTTTGCCTCCTAGTATGGCCATGGCTCATTTCAAGGGTACGTACCCATCTAGATTATATATCCACCTATTGAAAATGAGGCCAAGGCCAATACAGGCCAATTTTTTGGTCAATTTGACTTGTGCATCTCTCTTTATGAGCACAACCTTGCAATTTCCAAATGTAAGAGGGGTTGCATAAAGCTTCACCTTCTTTTTTTTGGCACCATAGGTAATCTATGATTGACAATTATTGGTACATCTCTAGGGTGAGTGTTAATTAAAATTTGTCCAATAGAAATAATCAAACAAAGGCTTATTTTCCCTCATCTAGGCTAGATATTCACAAGAGAATCTGATGAAAACAAGTTTTCGAGACAAATCTTGGAGAGGGGTTTAGGAAACGATTGACAAATGCATAATAATATTTTGTGCTTGAAAGTACATGGTGAAACTTGACAAAAAAGGGGGAGAGGTTTCTATCCTTGAGGAGATAGAATTCTTCCTATTTCACTATCTTGTTTCACTCAATGACACCCTAGATATCTCAATCTAATGATGAAATTGATGCAGGGGCATCACGAGCCTAATAAGCATTTTTTTTTTAATTTTTGAGTTTTAGGTTTTTAGTGTCCTTTGGTGTCTATCAAGGTCATCTAGGACCATGTTGGATCATATTAATCCATTTTTTTGTGTTAGAGGGTCGATGCTTTTAAAATGTAAAAGTTGCTAATGTTGTCAAAAGTTGCTAAAAGTTGTCATGCAACTTTAACAAGGTGGCAAAAAATCAAGAAAATGGTTACATGCAAGAAATAAATAGTTACAAACCATTGTAAATTATTGTAAATGCATAGATATGTATTCCTAACTCAAATTTTAGGGTTGGAGAGAAGTTTGAATGAAAGTTGCTTCATTTTGCACATCTATTCTTGCATTTTTCTATGAAAATTGATTGTAATTTAAATTGTACCAATTGGAACAACTTGGTACAGTCGTAAAAAAAAAATAGAGAAGGTGGAGAAGGCTTCAATATTTCTAATTCTTTTTATTTGGTTGAATTTCATCAAGTGTTGTGCAAGTTATGACAATTTCATTAAGGAATGGTTTGTAAAGTTCTTTTTTTTAAAAAAGTAGTAGTCTAAGAAAACACATTGTACAGACTGGTATGATCTTGTGTGACCTTTCTAGTGAATTATGAAGTTGAAGAAATGTCTTAGCTTCCAAATTTTTTCGTTTGATAATATTTCATTGCATTCTGTAAAAGATATGGTATTTTTGGTGAAAATAGTCCAAACCCTAGCCAAGGTTTCTAGTTTTGAGGAAAAAAATAGTTTCTCCTATTTGGCATGGTGGAGAATTCTATAAACTTATATAAATTTCTGTTTTCACGTATTCTTCCATATTTCTAATCCCTAGGTCAATATTTCATGGTCTGCAAGGTGAAATAGTTGACAATTTTCTCTCATTTACAGTTTGAAAAAGGGTAAAAAATCCTAGTTCAATAAAGGCTTGATGAAATATATGCACTATGTAGTGAAGGTTAGATGAAAAATCATTGTGGCATGTTGTAAGGAGTCTACAAAATTCTAGAAATCATATCAATAATTCTCTTTTCCTTTATTTGAATTCATCACCTTGTATGCTTCTAGTGGCAGCAATGCTTAATTTTGCATAGACCATTGCTTTGGTCACTTGGTTGGGTCATGAATGCTTGGAAACCCCATAAAAGGTGTTGTAATAGGTTTTTACAAGTTAATAAGATCATGTTACATGATGTCCCATTTTTTTTTCCTTGGTGGTGTGTCATTAGGCTTATGAGCAAGTTACCAAATATGAACAAAATAACACTTTTGCCTTAGTTGCATTGAAACCCTATTGGAAGTGTGTCAAGTTGTTTGTTATAGAGTCCTTCTCTACATTAGAAATTAACAAAAGAGATCTGCTAAAGGTTGTGCTAAGGTATGATCAATGAATAAAGATGGGTTCACAACCAAGATATGGCTTGGAAAGACTAGTGATGTGCAAGCTGTAATGTTAAAACCTAATCCAATACAAAATTTCACTACATAACCTAGAAATGAATGCAAAATATAATAGATAGCTGAGAGAACAAAGAGGGGCACTTGGAAACCTGTAGAAGCTTGAATGGAGACTTGAAATGTTGAAAATAATGAAATTAATGCATACTGCAACTCATATGCAAGTCTGGGTGATTTACTCCTAGATTAGTGCTTCAGGGAAAGAACAAAAATTTGGCAGAGATATGTTTGAAACACTTGAAATCTAAAAATATCACTAAAATAAGAATCATACGCCAGAAGTGGCGTATCAATCTAGTTTGGATTTTTTGGAGAATTAGGATCTGAATCTATTCTTCAATCCCTACTTTGTCTTCTCAACCTAGTTTTTGCATCTAAATTGTTGAATTTTTCACTGTAGATGTCTTCAAATGATCTCCTAAACAAGGTGACAACTTTGAATACTTGACAACATCTTTCTAATATTTCTCTTCAATATATCTTCAACATAGATCTATAAATCACATGCTAAATAGAGGGGAAAATGTTCTTTTGTTAGTAGAAGGTGGTTTCCCTTGGTAAAACCCCATTTTGGTAATCAAACATTGTAATTAAATCAAATGGAATGAAGGAATGATGAATGAACAACTTGAATTGTTACAACTCACCAAACCCTAGCAATAAATTGTTTCAAACATGTATGAAATGGCTCCAATGGATGTAGATCTTCACTCTTTCTTGAATATGATAGATCTTGAATTGAACACTTGCTTGAATCATAAAACACCTACATCACAAATGTTAGCTCAAACACAAACATGACACATAATAAATTTGATATGATGCTTGATACTTGAATAATTCTCTAAAACACTTCATAATCAGATCTTGAAGACTCTTGAATTCTTTTGTAAACAGTTGAATGCTCTTGTGATCTCCAATTTTCTACAAGGATGGTTGTTTAACTTTCTAGGTGAAAAATGAGTGAAATAACCTTGTATTTATACTTGTTTATGCCAAATTTCCTGAAATCACAACACTACAAGTTGACATCAGATCTAGGAGAATAAAATCCCACAAGAATTTGAATTAAATTTAATTTTAATACACATCGGACTCATACACCAGAAGTGGCATATGATTCCCATTAGGCTTGGCTTGGGACACATTTTTCAAAAAATGCTTAGATTCATGTGAAATCAGGATTGGGGCCCTAAAACTTAGGTGGGACTCATATGCCAAAGGTGGCGTATGAGTCCTACATCACTAAATATAGTCCATATAATCCAAAAACATATGAATTATGATTGGATTGTTGGAATATGGCTTTGAGAGATCATTTTTGGTTGCTTGTGTTGTCATTGATGGAAACTCGAGTCAATAGTATGGTCCACGGTGGTGAAGTTTCTCCTACCAGAAAGAAAAGTAAAAGTCTACAATTTACCAATAGAAAGTATGAAGAACAGGACATTTGCTTGATAAGTTGATCTGAACACTTCACCAGATCTTTATTTTATGGTGTGGATCCCTAAGGATGCTTGTTTAGCATGTACACTATCCTACTGGTGAGTTTTGTGATGTCGTGTTAATTGGAGTACGAGTTAAGAGATTCTGTAAAATTATTTACTACCTATTTTCTTATTCTAGCCAACCTATTGCGTATGGTATGGCATAGATGTATGTAGATTACATGTGTTTATCTATTTCTTATATTTGGAATTTTGGTTTGGGTCCCTACTATAGTCTAGCTGACTTGTGTGGGTACACATCAATTCTAATTAGTGATTTGAGCCAACATAAGAAAGAATATTATATTATATTTTAAAGCTGACATATAATAAAATTCTTGTTAGCAGGTATATAAGGGAGATCAAAAAATCATTTTGATATAGTGACATAGCAAGAAAAAGAAAAGTGTGCATAGATCAAGAAGAGTTAAGGTGTAAGAGCAAAAAGTATAGAGTAGTTATATGAGGTTATCTATTGAATAACATAAGATTTTTGTATGCAGAGTAGAGCAGAGCAAAGAAGTGTAAATTGGATAAAAGATCTAGAATATAATTGTGTGCTTCATTAGAATTGAATCCTGGCATATGCAAATGCTATACTCTTAGTTCAACATTTTGTTGTATTGTCAAATATATTTTGTAAGGAAGTGAGCCTTCTCTTTTGAGTAGTGAGCTCTAGGTAGTGCACCTGAATGCAAGTGCATTCCCCTTCTTTTATACTTTTAATAGAGTATACATTGTGGATTAATCTCCACCATGGTTTTTCCCCTAACAGGGTTTCCACATAAAAATCTTTGGTGTTCCTTAATGAGTTTGCATGTTACTTTCAATTTATAGGTTGTGAATGCTATTAAAGGTTTAATTATTGTTGTTGATAGTTTTAGATCTGATTTGAAAATCAATATTATGGAACATTGATTCACCCCCCTTCTTAGTGTTCCTAGTGTCCAAAAATTGGTATAAGAGCTAGTTCCTCTTTTGAAACCTAATAGCTTGAGGTAGATCTTGAATTACAATGGACGTTGGTGGTCTTCAACAACATCTTATGGTAGCACTTGATGATCTTGATCAATCTAAAGCAAAAGTCTTGGAACTAAAATAAAATCTTGTGGCTATTGAAAAATTCCTTCAATCACTCAAGGATAAGATAAATGAGTCAAGGGGAAAAAGGATCTATGTGATCAGTTGAAGCAAAAAGAAAGCAAAGGTCCAGATGATTTCCATCTAAATCAAACCCTAAGAGAGATAATAGAGGAATGTGAAAAGCTTGCTAAGGACAATGCAACTCTAAAGCTTGAAATGGAATCTATGGCGATGAAGTTAACCAAAGAGATTTAAGAAAGAAAGAAGAATGAGGAGAATCTGGCCCAGTACCTAAAAGAAAAATTTGAAGAATGCAGCATAATTAATAGAGTATTCATTCAGTTAGAAATTGAACTACAACAATCTAGAAACAATGAACAAGAGCTTGAGAGACATGTAGTTATTCTCGAAAATGAGCTTGCTACTGCAAATGAATTCAAGGAGAAGTTCAAGATAAGTTATGCTAGGCTTGATGATATAAATAAAGGTCAAAAGGATACAAATGATAAGCAAGGTCTTGGCTATGAGAAGGGTGAGATCTTTGGATCTAATCAAAAGAATCCTAAAAATAAGAACAAAAGCATAATTCATTCGGTAAGGCAACCCAATGCTCAAAAATTTAATGGATATTTCTTTGTTTGTGATAAATTTGGACATATGGCTTCTCAATGTAGAAGAAAAGTAAACCTTAGCACTCCATCATTTTCTAGTCAGTGTTTTAAATGCAAGATGTTTGGTCATAAGTCATTAGAATGTAGAAGTATGTTTGTTAGTGTAAGCAACATATAATTCTATACCTTTGGAATATTTGGACATGTTGCTAATCAATGCATATCAGGAGGAAATCAATGGAATGGATGGCATAGATGAAAAAATCTGGTATGCTACAATTGTAACAAACTTGGGCACATTGCAAGATTCTGTAGAAGCAAAAACATGAACAAAAGAGGTTTGGTTTATCAAGGAAGAAATTCACAGAAAAACAACAAAGGTAAAGAAAAAGCATATGTGGAAGAGATAAGAGATCAGATGAAGAAAACATGGGTAAAGAAAAGTGAACCTAATGAAGGAAATAAGGATGTACTAGAAGCTCCCTCTAGTAACTCTTCTGGAAATTGATGTCAGGCCAATGGCCTAGGGGGAATTTTTTCATTAAAATATCTTGTCCCCCTATGTATAGTTGGCACTAAATCGTTGGATGTCGTCAGACATTGTGTTATTCATTGTCAAAAGTATTAGCAATCATTTTTTGAATTGGATGAAATGGTGTAGGTATGTAGTTGGATTTATCGCTTGCTGGCTGAGTCTACAGAGTAACTAGAACATCTAGGGAAACCCATTTAATGTGGCGGGAAGTTAAGTTATAAAAGGGCATTTGGAACCCTAATTTTTCACCGTACATTGGAGGAGAACAGCTAGAGAGCCTTTTTAGCAAAATTATAAAGGTGTGAAAGGTTAATTTAGTGGTGAATTCTCCAAGTACTTATACTACTTATCAATTTCTCATCTATTTGGTGATCGATAGAACCCTGTTCAGTATGAAAAATGAAGAAAATCAAAGGAACAATAACTTTGAATGAATATAGTAGTCAAAAGGTTAGGGATGAAAGAAATTTTTTGTCTTCCACCGAATTGAGAAAGTTTGGAGGAGCAAAGCATAAGAGTTTCGACATTTGGAATGAATTCCCTCATTTCATCAGTACAGAGATGGTTCGGTTTATCTTGAACAGATTGGATGGTGATATCCTTACTCTAGATAAACCCTATTAAATTTCTAAGGATTTAATTAGAAATCTAATAGTTTTGTGCAATGTTGGTAGTGTTTTGAAAAAGAAATCGATTTGAAATGTTGAGGTCGAAGCCCTAACCAAAATAATAGGAGATCAGAGGACTCTAGTAATTACAACGATTAAAGATCCATTAACAAAGTATATTGCACATGGAATTTCATACGAGATCTTCTTCAAGAACATAGAAGGATCAACCTTGGTAGGTGCTATGTATATTGCTCATAAAATGATAATAGAAAATGAATACTTTGACCTATGTGGTCTAATGAAGGATCAATTGATGGAGAATGTAAAATTTACCAAGGATATTAACTACTCTTTCAACTTTTTCACCCTAGCTATATGCACTATGATATATTTCCTAAATTGTTTGCCTCTGAATGACAATGTGGTATGGAAGGAAAATACACTAGTTTTCAAGAAAATCTTTGAGAATTTCAACTCTTTTGAAAATGGTGAATGAGTCTATGATAACTTCTTTAGGAAGATGTTAGAAAGGTTTGGCATAAGTGATATTCCCCTTTTGGTAAAAATAGCTGAAGTTGGATCATCCTTCGCTAAGGCAGAGAAAAAGCAGAAGAGAGGAAGAGATTTGGCTAGTGTCACTCCTCTGACATCCAAGTTAGAAAAAGTTGAGGAAAAAGGAAAAGGATAGTTGGTTGTGGATATAGAGGATGAAGACTCTAGGTGTAAACATCTAGAGATGAACCAAAACCAGGTGAACTGGAAATAATAGTAGTAGAAGATAGTGATGAAGAAGATGCTCTGTTTAAAGCAAAGATATTGCAAATTATTCAGGATGAAGATGGAATACAAAAGATAACTGATATATGGTTGAATGGACCATCTTATGAGCAAGATCTTATTGAGAATACTCTAGGAAGATACATTGCTGATAATAAAATTGAATTGGAGAGTCTTCATAATGTACTTCCCAAAGAGTTGATTCAGTGTGTAAGGGAGGCAATGGACTCTGTGCCTCTGGATAGAAATGAGGAGAAAATAATTTCCCATTTGGAGATGTAGTTTAGGCTATCTCTTGCCAAACTGAAGAAGAAAATGAATGTGTTAAGATAGTGCACTGATTCGGCTAATAAGATATTCAATTCCTGCCTTAGGTGGCCTCATGTGGTTGGCAAGTATAAGGATAAGTTGGAGGAAATTGAAAATGAGCTTGTCAAAATCAATCAGGAATATAATATGCTTTTGGACAAGAATGGAGAAGTTAAGAAGAAGGTTCATGATCTACAAGTTGAGCATGTAAAGGTTCATTTTTCTAGGAATACTCTTATGGAAACCTTTTGGAAAGTAAAGGACTTGACTAAAGGCAGATTAGAGAAAATGGTCAAAGTTCTAAAGAAAGGAGAAAAGATGGAAGAAGCAATCACCATTCCTAAATCCCTTCTTCATATCATCAATAGAACACCAAAGAATAACAACTTGATTATAGCTATTGGGATTGTGGTGGACTCTTGAAAGAAACTCCTTCCAGAAATAAAAGTTAACTATAAAATAATCTGCCAATTTTTGTAGCAGTTTTCCAAGTTTTGATCAAACTCTTTATTTTGAAAAAGGGAAAATTTTGTTCTAAAGAAGAGAAAAAAGTAATAGAAGCTTTTTCATCGATGTCAAAGGGGGAGAGAGTGTAGTGAAAAATGCCTTGATGGGTTTTTGAGTTTTTGACACTTAGTCATTTTTTTTCACATTTTCCACTAAGTGTTGTCATCAATGCCAAAGGGGGAGATTGTTGGCATATGGCATTGAGAGATCATTTTTGGCTGCTTGTGTTGTCATTGATGGAAATTGGAGTCAACAGTATGGTCTGTGGTGGTGAAGTTGCTCCTACCGGCAAGAAAAGTAGAAGTCTATAATTTACCAATAGAAAGTATGAAGAACAAGACATCCAGTTGATAAGTTTATCTAAACACTTCACCAGATCATTATTTTGTGGTGTGGATCCCTAGGGATGCTTGTTTAGCATGTCCACTATCCTACTAGTGAGTTTTGTGATGTCACATTAATTGGAGTACAAGTTAAGAGATTTGGTAAAATGATTTACTGCCTATTTTCTTATTTTGGCAGACCTGTTGCATATGGTGTGGTGCGGATGTATGTGGAGTATGTGTTTAGCTATTTCTTATGTTTGGAATTTTGTTTTGGGTCCCTACTATATTCTATCTGACTTGTGTGGGTACGCATCAATTCTAATTAGTGATTTGAGCTAACATAAGAAAGAATATTCTATTCTATTTTAAAGTCGACATATAATAAAATTCCTATTAGTGAGTATATAAAGGAGATCGAAAAATCATTTTGATATAGTGACATAGAGAGAAAAAGAAAAGTTTGTGTGGATCAAGAAGAGTTAAGGTGTAAGAGTGAAAAGTACTGAGTAGTTATATGAGGAGATCTGTTGAATAGCAAAAGATTTTTTGTATGCAGAGTAGAGTAGAAGTGCAAATTGGATAAAAGATCTAGAATCTATTTGTGTGCTTCATTGGAGCTGAATCCTAGTATATGTAGATGCTATACTCTTAGTTCAACATTTTTTTGTATTATCAAATATATTTTGTAAGGAAATGAGCCTTCTCTTTTGAGCAGTGAGCTCTAGACAGTGCGCTTGAATGCAAGTACATTCCCCTTCTTTTATACTTTTAATAGAGTATACATTATGGATTAATCTCCACCATGGTTTTTCCCCTAAAAGGGTTTCCACATAAAAATCTCTGGTGTTCCTTAATGAGTTTGCATGTTACTTTCAGTTTATATGTTGTGACTGCTATTAAAGGTTTAATTATTGTTGCTGATAGTTTTAGATCTTATTTGAAAATCAATATTATGGAACATTGATTCACCCCCCTCTCAGTGTTCCTAGTGTCCAACATGGATGTTTGTTTATTTAGAATTATCCTAAGAAAGATTCATTAATTAAGGCTTGTGGATGCAAAATAAGGCCAATTAAAGATTAAAAAAATCCCCATTTAATAATGAAAAGGCTAGATAAGTGTGAAAGTGGTGTACAACACTTTAAAAAACGTAAAATAAGGCACAATTAAGTCTATTTTGTTTACAAGGGCCCAAGACCTAATGTGAAAGTGTTAAACACATTACAACACAAAATCAAGGCCACATTAAGATCAATGTAGAGGGATAATTTTTTTGTTGCCACATTTAGCCCCCACTTTAGTGAGAGGAGGAACTTGCTTCAAACTCACACTAAAGTAGATGAATTTACATCAAGAGGGGTCCAAGTGCACCAATACTAATAAGATAGGATGAAAAAAATCAAGAGGGATGATCAAGCCCCTAGGATGAAGATCCTATGAAAAACTAACATAAGCACAAAAGAATGCACATGAAAATTATATAAAGAGAAATAAAAAGGCACAAGCATACACTACCAAAGAAAAAGAGGAAAGAAAAATAAAATAAAAAGGGGTGGATCAAATGTTGATAATTTTTCCCACATGATGTGGATTGGATCTAAGTTGTTTGTCCAAAAATGCATGCTCACTCTAGGGAAATTAAACTTCAAGTTGTCCACTTGGTGAGTATCCAACAGGTGAGACACATACGCACATGGCCAGTATGTGCTGACACGCACAAGCAAGTGGCTATAGGGAAATTAATGCCTAAGTTCAACTTCTCATTTAACCAAACCAAAGCTAAACCTCCTAATAACTTTGATAAGGTGCCACACAATAATGATTTGCCACCTTCATCATGCAATAAAAGATTTGTATGCTTGAAACTCATGAACAAACCAAATGGGTCCACAGGAAAAGTGTATTATGCAAGGTTTCCATATAACAAAAATTGCAAATGTCGGGTGATCCCAGAATATTGGTTTACAATTTCTTGGAGATCCTATTTTTTGTTGAAATCACATATTTTTAGAAAATACAAAGATTTAAGCCTCGAAAAGTTTCATTTAAATGATTCTAATTGAAGAGCGTTTGATCAAACCACCTTAGATCAAACCCCCTTGGATAGAACCCTGCTAGCTTTAAACCATACATATAACGAAGTCTCCTTTACACCTATCAAAATAATAATAAAAATACACTTTTGATTTACCTTTTGGGTCCAATCAAATGAATTCATTTAAAATTTATTTTTTGTAATTATGTAGTCCTTATTATAAGCTTCCTAAAAAGTATAATTTTAAATAAATTTAATTGTATTATTATATTTATTTTTTATTTCTTGTGAATATAGGTTTTTCATTGAAAATCAAGCTCTCTATTTTGCAAATGTGGAAAAATAGAAGATTATAATTTTTTTTTGAAAAATATTAGTGCACTAAATATTGATGTCCCTAATCCAACAAAACAAATTAAATTTCAATACATACAATTTTTTTTATGTTTTAGCCAGTAAATCATGTCTAAGTTGTAAATGGTTTGACTTTGAAACTTAATTAAGAAAAAAATATTCAATGAAATTCTATGAAACCAATTCCATGCACTAGATATTGAAGTTACAAATATAAATTAAAAAAAATAGAATTTTATCCTTCCTAGAAAAAAAAGTTATGTGTTAGCTAGTAACGTCACTCTTTAAAAATGGTGTTTATTGTTAAAAACTAGATTTCAAAGGAGATGGAAAAAGAAGTGCAATCTGATTACAAATTTTTTGAAAAAAATATATTTAGAATCTATAGACAAAATTTCACAAATCACTAGTTTGCATCATCTTCAAATTCCTCATGGTTTAGCCGCTATAGGTGCCCAAAAAAGAAGATTTATTTTTAAAAATCAATTCAATGTCTAGTTTGGCCAAAAATTATAAACCAGTATTGTGGGATCACCCTGCAATATAGGGAACATTCAAAGCAGTTTTGCTTAGTTCATGTAAGGTTTGTAGCTTAGGGAACATCATTCCTAATGTCTCCAAGAGAGGACAAATCAAAGAATAGAAGAATCACAACTTAGGGGATGCAATGTATCACATCAAGCCACTAAGAGAAATATAATATGCTAAAAAAGATCATGCTCTAGAGGGACATCACACCCAATGTCACCAAAAAGTGAAAGACACATCACATGAAGTAAGAATACTACACCATGAAACATGAAATGCAAAAGAATAATGTCAATGTATTCCTCCACTTTAAAGAAATTGCTAGACACCATATTATGAGCAATTAATTTAAAGTAGAAAATGATAAATACTAACAATAAAGAGGACATGATAGCTAACTTGGAAATCCCTATGCCAAGTCATATTCTTCCAAATGAATCTATGCCATGCAAAAGGAAAGAGGGATTTCCCCCAAAATGAAATTTCAAACACATGAGGGATCCATGGATTTGGGGTTAGTATGTTATTGCTACAATATTTTTAGAGAGCTCAAAACTGTTATCATTCCCCAAATACTCATAGAACTAGAAGAATAACACAAAGAGAATTAAAAAAAAAAAAAACTTTCAGTACAACATGGAAGAGACATGAATGTATCGATGCCTTACATCATTCGAAAAAGGAAAACACAAGACAAAGAAAAGATAAAGGAAAATATTTTGGGTCAACATGGAAGAGATGTGAATGTCTCAACACCTTGCATCTTCCCCAAAAGGAAAACACAAACAAATGAAAGGTAAAGGAAAATATTTTGGGTTGACATGAAAGATATGTGAGTGTCTTGACACCTTGTGTCATCTCCAAAAGGAAAGAAACAAGAAAAATAAAATGATATAGAAAAAGACAAAAGATTTATGCCATAGAGAAGAATGTAGGTACAAATAGAAGAATGTCACAAAGAGAGAGAGAGAGAGAGAGAGATAAATAAAATATAATAGTTTGGGGGGTCACATTACACACATGCAATCACATGGAAAATAAATAATGCAAAAGACTAATAAGGCATATGTGGGTCAACCTACTAGTAGGTCATTCACATCCCATTTGTGTTCATCGTATACTGAAGGTAGACAAATACCCAAAGGGCAATGATGTGTACCAAAACTAGGACAAGGCTAACTAACCCATGTCCCCACTAAGTACAAGACAAGGATGAGTTGAGATAGGTGAAGAGAACAAGCTCCTTTCATTTTGAAATGATTTACAATAAACATGTAATAGTGAGAATAGAAATAACCTACAACTATTACATGACAAGGAGCATAAGGGTATGCTTAGAAAGGAGCAGAAGGGTATGATCTAGGGGATGATTTATATGATATAAATATTTTAAAATATTTTTTGTAAAGCATGACACTCATTGGTACTATTCCCAATAACCTGATGATATTGACAATGTGATGTGTTTGTATTTTTAGGATTTGGTTTTCTCTTCTCTTATAGGTGGTAATGTAATCAATCCTCGATGTAGGAGTATTTGTAAATTCCTTTCAATTGTAATTGGTGGATAAGGGAATTATAGTTTCTTTAGTTTGTAAGGCCTTCATTTCTTGTTAGATTCACCAATTTCTTGTCTTCACTTGTTGGATTCATCAATTCTCTAGGTGGATAGAAAGTAGGAGGACCTAAAATATCTTTGTCATTATTATGAGGCATTGATTGTTCTTTAGGAAGGTGGATACTCATATCAGGAGGGGGATCTTAATATCCTATTCCTTTTTTTATTTCTAGTTGGTATTTTCTCTAAGAGTTGATGAATTTCATGTTCACTTGTTGTATCACATCTTTGTTTGCTAAATATTATGAATCCTTTTCCATATGTATCTTCTAGGTTGATGGGAGTCTTTTTAAAAATGTTAACATAGTGATGCAGGAGCATCCAGTCGTGTAAGGGCAATCTTGAATCACCCAAAAATAGTTAAATTTCAAGTTTCTCAGTTTTTAGATGTTTTTACATTTTTGGATACCCTTTTCATCATAATGAAATTCCTAATTTATGATTTTTATTTTCTATTTCTGGGTTGAAAGATATTGCAGTTTTAGTTTTCTAGATTTGCACTTGAAAATATTCCGAGTTGGATTTGAGGCACTTAGAGCTTCCGTAATAGCCCTGAAGCTTTCCAAAACTGGCATAGCCAATTTGAGCACATTTTTTACTTTGAGACCTTTCCAATGGTTCAAATGGTTTGCGAATCGGAGCCCTGGATCAAAAGTTATGGCCACGGGACGTTGGCACACTTTCTAGAAGATACAATTGCAAATGTTCTTTTGAAATTTGAACTTCAAGTTGTAATTTTCAGTGCCAAACCGCCTAAACTCAAATTTTAATATTGTTTTGGCTCCAAAATAAAGAGGAGCTCTATTTATGGGTGGGTTTCTAATATTTTTAGGTAACTTTTTGGGGACAAGCTCGCATATTGCAAAAGGGTTATTCTATAGCTTTCTGTAGCTTGCATGTGTTGTAGAACTTGGAGATTTGAGATCCTCTCCATGTAAGAAATTCCATTTTCTGAATAATAAAATTATTCTCTTGTTTGTGGTTTATTTTCTGAGTCACGGGCTGCACCCTCATCAAGTGGTATAAGAGCAAGGTTTTCTTGAGCATGTGGACAGATCGCCAATCGTGAGGCAGTTCGTACCAGGACCGTGGTTGTGGGTCGAGGTCAAGAACGATGCCTCCAAGAGTGATGCCTAGTAGGCATGGTGGTGCCAGAGGTGGTTGAGGCGGCAAAAATGCTAGTGGAAGAGATGCACTGGCAGCCCTCCAGAGATAAATTGATATGTTACAAGAGTAGTTGAGAAGAGGGTTAAACCCGAGGGAGGAAAGTGAGGATGAAAGATAGGAAGAAGGTTCAGAGGTAGAAGAGGAAGAAGAAGTAATTGATCAACACCAAATGCGGCTAATAAGGGTCATTTTGAAGATCGGGAAAAGACCAAGAGCAAAAGTCCCCAATTATTCTGGAAGTCTGAACCCAGAAGAGTTGATCGACTGGATCAACAAGCTAGAAGAATATTTTGAGTATGAGGAGATAGAGGACCCAGATCGGGTTAAGTTTGCAAAAATGAAGCTAAAGGGCCATGCCAATATTTGGTGGAAAGAGGTCCAATTGGAAAGAAATCAAAGAGGAAAAGTCAAGAGATCACCTGCCAAATGGATTGCATGGTAGAGAAAGCAGAAGAAATACGATTTCAGCACCAGTGGACCTCTGAGTTAGATCTGTTGAAAGAAATTGCAAAGGGGTTGAAGCAAAGGAAGCGGATCTATGAAAGAATATCACAAAAGATATTTTCACAAGATAATTAGAATAGGTAACAGGAGGCCAATAAGGAGGAGAGGTGGCTTGACCTCTTGTCGGTTATGACCGAGCATTCGGGGAGAGTTAAGCCTAGTCAGAATGACCACCATTGAGGATGTGTATCAGTTTGCTTTGAAGGTGGAAGAGAAGCTGAACAAAAGATTTGATGGCAAGCAAAAAGGATGAGGAGGTCAAAGCAGAAGGGGCAATGGCAGACCTTCAAGAATCCGAAATGATGATGAAAAGAAAAGTGAAGATGTGGGTACCAGCTGAAGCCAAAGGAATGATAACTCCTACCACCCTAGTGATCAAACCAGTGGTGATCAAAGAGGTAGAGGATGAGGGAGATATGGGCAAGGATCTGGAAGAGGTGGTTTCAGAGGAACATGTTTCCAGTGTGGTGAAGAAGGGCATTGAGCCTATGAATGTCTACAACACCAAGGAAAGGAAAATAAAAGGCTAGAAGGTCATGGAAGGGTTGCACATGCAGATGAGGAGGCCCAATCTGAACATTCAGATGATGTTGAAAGGGGAGAAGCCCTAGTGATTAGGAGAGCTCTAGTGACTAAAGAAAGGGAACCAAAACAAAGGAAGAATGCAGTTGCACAAGAAATTTTTAAAGTGTGAAGAAAATGTTGTGATGTCATTTAATGATATGAAGGAACGCGTAATCTAGTGTCCAAGGAAATGATACAAAGTTGGAAATTTGAAGAGGAAGAGCACTGCATCTAAGTATCAGGATTGCTAGTTGCGAGAGAAAGAACTACAAAGTTTTGGTCAATGAGCAGTGCCTAGTAAAGTTCAAGATCGGGAGCTACCATCATCAGGTACTCTGTGATATCATCCCCATGGATGCATGTCACATGTTGTTGGGGAGGTCGTGGCAGTTATATAGGCAAGCTATACATGATAGCCATGCAAACACTGATAACGACAAGGATAAATTCTCTAAATTGAAAATGCAAGTAGTGAGAAGTTTCTAGGATGTTGGATAGGTTCCCGAGGATATTGTTTTACGATAATGTACCTAGGTTTTACCACCAATAGGAAGATTAGTCATGGAATTGAAGCAGTTCTGAGGCAGTTGCCAAATAAGGTAACTCATAGAATGACTCTAGTAGAAAATGAGGAGTTGAACAAACAAGTTCAAGAGTTGTTGAGAAAGGGTTTGATATGGGAGAGTTTGAGTTCATGTGTAGTACCTACAGTACTAGCACCAAAGAAGGATAGAGTGAGTTTGTATATAGATTCCATAAAGCAAGATAACAATCAAGTACAGATTTCCCCTACCAAGGATGGATGACCTGATGGACTATTTGAGTGGAGCTCAGTACTTCACAAAAATTGATCTAAAGAGTGGATATCACCAGATCCATATTCGAGAGGGAGATGAATGGAAGACTGCCTTCAAGACCAAAGAGGGCATGTACGAGTGGTTAGTCATGCCTTTTGGGCTAACCAATGCACTGAGCACATTCATGCAGTTCATGAATGAGGTACTAAAAGAATTTTTGGGAAGTTTTGTTATTTTGTATTTAGATGATATTTTGATTTTCAGTAAGACATTGGATGAGCATCTGATGCATATTCAGAGAGCCTTTGAGAAGTTAAAAGAAGAGAAATTGTTGATTAATCTAAAAAAGTGTAGTTTTGTGAAGAGGGAGTTAGTGTACTTGGAGTTTGTTGTCTCAGTAGAAGGTCTCAAGATGGACCTAGAGAAGGTGAAGGCTATTTTGGAATGGCCTACCCCAAGAACTGCTACCAAGGTGAGATCTTTCCATGGTTTGGCTAGTTTTTATAGAAAGTTCGTTAGAAACTTCAGTAGTATTTGTGGACCCGTGACTGAAACAATGAGAGGGGATAGAAAAGAATTCAAGTGGAGCACTGGAGCAGAAAAAAGTTTTGAACTGTTGAAGCACAAGGTGACAGAGCAACTTGTTCTAGACCTCCCAAATTTCAACAAGGTGTTTCAGGTGGATTGTGATGCTAGTGGTTGTGCCATTGGAGAAATATTGAGCCAAGAAGGTAAGCCCATTGCCTATTTCAGTGAAAAGTTAAATGATGCCAAGAGAAAGTATTCTATATATGATCAAGAATTTTATGCAATAGTTCAAGAATTAAAGAAATGGAGACATTATTTGTTGCCAAAGGAATTTGTTCTATAGATTGATCATCAGGCCTTCCAGTACCTAAATAGTCAGGGAAAATTAAATCAGAGGCATATGAAATGGGTAGAGTTTTTGCGAGTTATACCTTTGTTTTGAAACATAGGAGTGGGAAGTCAAATAGGGTTGTAGATGCCTTAAGTAGGAGGCATACATTGATGACAAAGATCTGATTGAAGTGGTTGGGTTCAATGAACTCAAGACACTATGCCGAAGATCCTGATTTTGCAGAGGCTTGGAAAGCTTGCAAGGAACCTATTACAGTGGATAGGACAAGGTGGCTAGATTTCATAATCTAGGATGGCATGTTATTTAAGGGAAGTCAATTATATATCCGGAGGAGTTCCATGAGGGAGAACCTAATAAAGGAGAAGCATAGTGGAGGAATGGAAGAAAATTTTGGTCAGGATAAGACCATTGCCATCATCAATGAGCATTATTATTGGCCTCAATTGTCACAAGATGTGAAGTTTGTACAAAGCTGCAGGGTATGTCATATGGCTAAAGGAGTGAGCTAGAATACAGCTTATATCAGCCCTTACCTGTACCAGAGAGGCCATGGGAGGATATAAGTATGGACTTTTTCTTAGTTTTCCAAGGACACAACAAGGAATGATTCACTGTGTGGTGGTTGATAGGTTTTCAAAGATGGCATTTCATTCCATGTCAGAGACCCATGATGTAGCAGTCCACATTGCTGACTTGTTCTTCAAAGAGGTGGTGAGGCTACATGTTAGCTAAAGAGTATTGTTTCAGATCGTGACACACCAAATTTGTGGGGTACTTTTGGAGGACCTTGTTGAAGAAGTTGAAGACAGAGCTGAAGTTCAGTTCTACACACCATCCACAAATAGATGTGTAGACAGAGGTTGTTAATAGGAGTCTGGGTAACCTACTGAATTTTGGTAGGAGATAAACCCAAGGGATGGGACTTGATCTTACCACCAGGCATAATTTTTACAACAATTTTCAATAGAAGGCACTAGTAGATCACCATTCCAGATTGTGTATGGAGGTAGTCCTTAATAGCTCACTGAGGAAGATGGACCAAGAGAAGAAAATAAGTGTTGAAGAAGATTTTGCAGAACACATCAAGGATATACATGAGAAGGTAAGAGAACATATTAACAAGATGAATATGCAGTATAAGGCTAAGGCAGATCAGAAGAGGAGGTATAAGGAGTTTCAGATTGGCGATGAAGTAATGGTCCACTTGAGGAAAGAAATGTTTCCAGTGGGAACCTATAATAAATTGAACATGAAGAAATTCGGTCCCTATAAGATTTTGAAGAAGCATGATTCAGGGAATGCATATGAGGTAGAGTTGCCTGATGGAATCAACATTTCCCCTATGTTCAACATTTCAAATTTGACAGAGTATCATGAAGGTGGCATAGAGGAAGTACCAATGATGGAACAGTGTGGGATTCCAGCACCTACTTCAGAAAAGGAGGAGATTGAGGAAATCTTGGATAGTCGTGTGGGAAGGAGTACCAGAAACAAGTAGTATGAAGAATATCTAGTGAAATGGAGAGGCAGGCCTATGGAAGATTCATCCTGGCTATCTAAGGTAGCGGTTGACTAGTTAGGTTTTCCTCAACCAATTAGACGTCATGGGGTCACTTCTCAAATTACCCTGGGTGTCTGATGCAGGAGCATCCAGTGGTGTAAGGGCAATCTTGCATCACCTAAAAATAGTTAAATTTCAAGTTTCTCAATTTTTAGATGTTTTTACATTTTTGGATACCCTTTTCATCATAATGAAATTCCCAATTTACGGTTTTTATTTTCTATTAATGGGTTGAAAGATATTCAGTTTTAGTTTCCCATATTTGCACCTGAAAATCTTTCAAGTTGGATTTAAGGAACTTAAAGCTTCCATAATGGCCCCAAACCTTGCCAAAATCGGCATAGCCAATTTTGAGCGCATTCTTGATTCGAGACCTTTCCAACAGTTCAAACGGTTTGTGAATTGGAGGCCCATATCAAAAGTTATGGCCCCAGGAAGTTGACACACTTTCTAGAAGATACAATTGCAAATGTTCTTTTGAAATTTGAACTTCAAGTTGTAATTTTCAGCGCCAAACTGCCTAAACTCAAATTTTAATGTTGTTTTGGCTCCAAACTAAAGAGGAGCTCTATTTATGGGTGGGTTTCTAATATTTTTAGGTAGCTATTTGGGGACAAGCTCGCATATTGCGAAAGGGTTATTCTGTAGCTTTATGTAGCTTGCATGTGTTGTAGAACTTGGGGATTTGACATTCTCTGCATGTAAGAAACTCCATTTTCTAAATAATAAAATTATTCTCTTGTTTGTGGGTTATTTTCTGAGTCTTGGGTTGTGCCCTCATCACATAGAATGGTTGAATGTTTGTTTTATTAGAGGAACTAGGTTCACCTACTGTAGGGAAATTAGGCTCAACTTGTGTTTCAATTTCAGGATATAAAAGGCCAAACATCTCAAGTGGTGGTATTATAGGAGGTGTTCGTTGTGTCATGGATGGGTAAAAGGATGCATTGTTTTCAAGGTTTTAAGGCATTCATTTAGGAATTTATTCATGTTGTCATCATGTTCTCCAATGATGTCAACATCATGAGGAGGACATGCATTTGGAGTTGAGTGAGCATGAGTAAGTTCAATTTCATTAGGTTCATTTCCAAAAGTACAACTTGACAGATCCACTAAGGACTTTAGGGACATCCACAACTTATTAAAGCACATACCCATGATGCAATACAAGAAATTAGAACACAAGTCTTAAATTATGTAATATGTAATGAAGCTAAATGCAATGAAATGAAGAAAATTGAAACTCTATAAACTAAAACAGATAGCAAACAACAACAAACAAGGACACAAAAATAGAGAATCTAATGTTGGAAATTGTAGTTTAAAATATAAAACGAGACTAAATTTCCCAAATCAGTGTATGAGTCTCAATTAGGGTTTTTTAGAGGTTTAAATTCTAAATAATACTCACCATCGAATACCCAAAAATTAGGAAAAATCACCTATATTAGGACTAAATTGCCTATAGGGGTGTATGAGTCCTAGTTTAGGGTTTTTACAAAAATTTCTAAAAATTCTAAGTTAAATTTATGTGTTATGGTTTGTATAATGTCTAAACCAAGTGAAAATGTAGATTTGAGATGATATTCAATAATGCAAGATGCAAAAATGCAACCTATATGCACTTTCACTAATGCAATATTTAGAAACCCTAGATGCAAATTAACTAATTAAAACTTAATGCAAGCTTAATCTAGTATTATGATGCACTCCAAATTAGAATTAAGGTGTTCTAAATGTAGGTTCACCAAAATGAAACAGTGGAATAGGGCAAGAGGGTTTCTATCCTTGAAGAGATATAATTCTCAATATTTCACTGCCTTGTTTCACTCAAGGAAACCCTAGAGATATATTAAAGGTTGTCCTATGGTATGATGAATGACTAAAGAGGGGTTCACCACCAAGTTAGGGCTCCGAAGGACTAATTATGCTAATATCTAATGTTAAAACCTAATGCAATGCAAAACTTTACTGAATGACCTAGAAATGAATGCAAAATAGAATAGAAAGATGAGAGAACAAAGAGGGGAACTTGGAAACTTGTAGCAGCTTGAGTCAAAACTTGAAATGTTGAAAATATTAAAATTAATGCAAACTAGGAATCATACGCCATTTTGGGTGATTTAGTCCCAAATTAGGTTTCTAGGCAGGAATAGAAATCTAGAAAAGATATGTCTAAAACACCTAAAATCTAGAAATGTCACTAAGCTGAGACTCATGTGCTAGAAGTGGCATATTAATACAATTTGGATTGTTTAGAGAATTGAGATCTAAATCTTCTCTTTAGTCCCTGCTATGTCTTTTCAACCTAATTTCACAATCTAAATTACTAAATTCTACACTATAGATGTCTTTCAATGATCTCCTAAACAAGGTGACAACTTTGAATACTTGACAACTTCTTTCCAATCTTACTCTTCCATATGTATTCAACCTAGATCTATAAATCACACACTAAAGAGAGGGGAAAATATTTTTTTGTTAGCAGAAAGGGGTTTTCCTTGGTCAAACCCTGTTTTGGTAATCAAACCTTGTAATGAAATAAAATGGAATGAAGGAATGATGAATGAACAAGCAATGCAATGTTACAACTCACCAAAACCTAGCAATATAGTGTTACAAACATGTATGAAATGGCTCCAATGGATATAGATCTTGAGTCTTTCTTGAATATGATAGATCTTGAATTGAAAACTTACTTGAATAATAAAGCACGTACATCAAAAATGTTAGCTCAAACACAATCATGATGCATGATAACTTTGAAATGATGCTTGATACTTGAATAATGCTCTAAAACACTTGTTAATCAGCTCTTGAATACCCTTGAATGCTCTTGTAAATAGTTGAATGCTCTTGTGATTTCCAATTTTCTATAAGGATGCTTATTCAACTGGCTAGGTGAAAAAATGAATGAAATAACCTTGTATTTATACTTTTTTATGCCAAATTTCTAAAAATTAAAACACTACAAGTTGACATCAAATTTAGGAGAATAAAATCTCACCAAGAATTTGAATTAAATTTAATTTTAATCCACATGGGGCTCATATACCATAAGTGGCATATGTGTCCCATTAGGCTTGGCTTGGGACATATTTTTCAAGAAATGCTTAGATTCATGTGAAATTAGGATTGGGGCCCAAAAACTTAGGTGGGACTCATATGCCCAAGGTGTTGCAAGAATGAAAAGACTGAAAGTATTGTGGAAATATTGAAGGTGTTTTCATTGATTTCAATTGGTCAACCAGTTATCTACAAGTTGTTGTTGGTTGTATACATTGAGGATATTGAGAAAATTGTAATAAAGAGATGTTGCAAAGTATTCAGTGGTTGCAATAGGTTTTGGTTTGGATTTGCACCTTTGGTTGTCTGATTCATATATGTTTTTCATGATTGTAAGTAGATGTTATATCCATATTTTTTGTTCCTAATTCATGGTATAGTGCAAGTTATGTTCACTAGTTGTCAACTATGGTTTTCTATGTTTTTGGTTGAGGTCTGAGAGAAATGTTGCTGGTACATATTTATCTTTGATGAAGTCTTATGACTTGCAGATCTATATTTGTGTCTCCCTAATTCTGTTGAAGATAGTTTTATCATTTTGAAGATTCGTGCTTAATGGTTCTATGTGTTTTACACTATTTTGGCCAACCTTATGTGATATACTACTTTCGAGGATGATGAAGCATGTTGGATATTTTTAGGTCCCTTGAAGTGTGTGTTTGGGTTACCCTCATTCTAATTCCACCCTAGGTTGTTTTGGCACTAACATAATTTGAATTTGAATTTGGATGGCCGACTTTGGATATGTTTCAAAGTTGAAGATGGTATAAATGCAAGATGAGTTAATGGTGAAACTTGATATAAGAGTGAAGAAGAAGAGTGATAAGAGAAAAGAGGAAGTGTATTTTGATGAAAAATTAATTCTATTCAATGAGTGTGTGTGTTGAGATTGTGGGAGATCAGTGTGAAGCTTAATGTTGAGTTTTCAGATATAATGAGCAAAAGGCGAACTATATCATTCATGTGAGTGTGCGAGTAATTATGGTGGAATCCTTTGTTTCATTGAGATTATAGTCTCTCTCTAACAAGTCTTATTTTTCTTCTTTGTATCTCTATGGTAGTGATCCCTATAGTTTGTTAACCCTGTTGGACAGTGAGTCCTTATTTCAGGTAGTGAGCCTTGTTTTAGGCAGTGAGCCTTTTTGTAATCAGTTTTGATATTCTCTATAGTGCGAGTTAATCCTCACTGTGGTTTTTCCCTTATTGGGTTTTCCACATAAATCTTATGTTATTATGCTTACGTGTTGGATCTATGTTTCTACATTAGAATTTGATGATTAATCATTTAATTAGTATTAAGAATTGGTTCTGGTGATTGAAATTAAGGGTTTAATTCTGTGACAACTGATTAAACCCCCTTCTCAGTTGTCCTATTGAATAATGGTATCAGAGCGTGGTTCCTTGGTGAAGAGCTTAACCACTTGAGGAAGGTTTAGGATGACTGGAAAAATGGTTTATGATTATCCAAGGTTTGATGGAACTAGTTATGGTATCTAGAAAGTATTGATGGAAGAATATTTAAAGTATTATAGATATGAAGTGGAGAAAGCTTAAAAGAATCCTTACACTCCTCTTGCTAATGGTTCGAGTACACCTAAAGGTATCAAAGCACATGAAGGGAACAATGAGGGGAAATACATCTTGAAGAATAGTCTCGTGCATTTCAAGTTGATTAAGGTTCAAAATTTGAAGACAACTAAGGAAGTTTGGGATGCTTTGGAAAGAGTGAATGATGGTGATGAAATATTTAAAGAGGTGAAATTATAGAATTTGTAGACACTGTTTGATCCTCTACATATGTGTAAAGATGAAAATGTTAAATCTTATGTACAAATATTAGATGAGATAGTGGTTGGAATGTGAGGACTTGGTGCTACTATAGATGAAACTAGGATTGTAAAGAAGATTATCAGAGCTCTTCTTGATGCTTATAGTGAGAAGGTGAGTTCTATTGAGCAGACTATAGATTATAAGACCTGTACTAAGGATTTTCTATTAGGATTTTTGAAATCTTATGAGATGAGGAAGTCGAGTCTAAGGAATGGAAGAAAATCATAAACTTATTTTAAAGCTACAAAAGCTAAATATTTGGATGAAGAGAAATTTAATGAAATAGAAACAAAATCTATAAGAAGGATGTGGAAAGACTATAGTAAGTATGAAGGTAAGTTTCCCTTTAAATTATTTAGTTGTGGAGAGATAGGTCATTATGTTGCAAAGTATCCAAAAAGAGCTAAAAGGAATAAAAAAAGATATGAGAAAGAAAATAAAGGAATGAATATTACCAGAGCTTATGAATGTGAATGCTAGTATATCTGATGAGGATTTAGAATATGAAGATCCCGATGATAATGAATTCTTGTAAAGGAAAGGATTATTGTTGTTCAGGAAATCCCTCTAGAGAGGGAGAAAAATGAAGGTATGATTATCTCTACCCTACATGCTAAATAAGAGAAAAATGATTGGGTAGTTGATAGTGGTTGTTCACATCACATGACTAGTGATAAAATTAAGTTTTTTAATCTCAAGAAATATGATGGAGGCTTGGTTATGTTTGGAGATGATACTGGTGCTAAAATATGTGGATAGGTTCAGTAAGTTTTGATGGAAAGAATCATAATAATGATGTTTACTATGTTAAGGGGTTAAGGCATAATATATTGAGCATTGGTTAGATGTGTAGAAAAGGATATGATCTTGTGTTTAAGGATGAAAAATTTGACATTCAGAAAGGATCTAAAACATTGATTGCTACAGGAAAGAAATCAAAATGGAATATCTATCAACTTAAGGGTGTTGATGGATGATTCTTAATGACTTAGATTAATGACAACAAGTTATGGCATAGGAGAATGTGTCACATGAATTTTGATAACTTGGAAAGGATTATTGTTGTTTAGGCCATAAGAGATTTAGTAAGAATTAAAAATCCTATTAATTCTATTTACATGAATTGTTAGTTTGGAAAGCAAGCAAGAAATCATTACAGATCAAAGGAATAGTCTACTATCAGACTATTGGATTTAGCTCATATAGATATTTGTGGTCCTACAAGAGTCAGAAGTCTACTTGGTGAAAGGTACTTTATGATCTTAATTGATGATTATTCTAGATACGCATGGGTTACATTTCTTAGAGAGAAATCATATGCATTAGATAAATTCAAGGAATTCAAAGCAATGGTTGAAAATGAAGCGAATTTGAAGATAGAATTATTAAGATTTGACAGAGGTGGAGAATTCACTTCCCATTATTTTAATATTTTTTGTGAAGTGCATGGAATAAAGAGATAGTTATTTGCTCCAAGAACTCCTCAACAAAATGAAGTTGTTGAAAGGAAAAATAGAATAGTTCAAGAAGCTGCTAGGTCAATGATTACTGAGGTTGGTTTATCGGAAGTTTACTAGAAAGAAGATATTCATACTACGATTTATGTGTTTAATTGAGTTCAAGAAAGAGAAAATAGTACAAAGACTCCCTATGAGCTATGCGATGGATGGATTGCTATAGTTAAATATTTCAAGGTATTTAGAAGCAAATGTTATATCAGAAGAGATGAAGGCATTTTTATTGGATACTCTACTAAAAGCAAGGCATATAGGTGTTTCAATAAAAGACTAATAAATATTGTAGAAATCTCAAATGTGAAGGTTGATGAGACAATGAAGAGTTCTATTGACATTGATGGGTATGTATCTGATGAACATGACTGTGCAAGAATACAAGAAATTGTGGAAGAATAGGGAAAATATGAGCAAGAGAAGTAGGATGAATAGAATGAAAGAGAAGAAGATGCTCCAGTGATGTCCCCTAGGACACTTAAATATGTATAGAAGAATCATTCAGAAAGTTAGATTATTGGAGACAAGACAAACAGTGTATTAACTAGAAGCAAAGCTACTACTAAAGTGAATTTGTGTTTATTTTCTAAGATTGAGTTGAAGATTGTAAATGAAGCATGCAAAGATGAACATTGGAAGGAAGAAATGAAAGAACTTATGCATATTGAGAAGAATTAGACTTGGGAATTGGTCCCAACACTGGAAGATAAAAATATCATTGGATTGAAGTGGGTATTCAAAAATAAGTTGAATGAGAATGGAGAAGTAGTTAGAAACAAAGCGAGGCTTGTGTGTAAAGGTTACTCACAAGTAGAAGGCATAGATTTTTAAGAAACTTTTGCTCTGATAGAAACAATAGAAGCTATAAGGATTTTCTTGGAAATTTATGTTCATAAAGACTTTAAAGTCTATCAGATGGATGTCAAGTCAGCATTTTTGAATGGTGAGCTAGAAGAATAAGTCTATATGGAACAACTAGAAGGATTTCAGTTGACATATCAACCAAATATGGTGTGCAGATTGAAGAAAGCTTTATATGGATTGAAGCAGGCTCCTAGAGCTTGGCATGCAAGGTTAGATAGGTATTTGATTCAACAAGGTTTTAATAAAGGTATTACAAATAGTAATTTTTACTTTAAGATTGAAAATGACAAAATATTGATTGTAGTTTTGTATGTTGATGATATTATCTTGGGAGGAAAGTAAAATATGTGTAAGATGTTTTTGAAAGTGATGTAGAAAGAATTTGAAATGTCTATGTTTGGGGAGATGAATTTCTTTATTTGGCTACAAATTATTCAAACATAGAAAGGAATTTTCATTTCATAGTCTAAGTATGTGAGAGAGATGTTGAAGAAGTTTCGGATGGATGGTTCTAAACTGGTAAGTACTACTATGGTGACTAGTTGCAAATTGGGTAAGTACTACTATGGTGGTTGGTTGCAAAAGGGTAAAATTTAGTATGTTGTCTTTGATGGTTTTTCACATCATGTGTTTCCATCAATGACAAAGGGGGGGATTGTTGCAAGAATGAAAAGACTGAAATTATTGTGGAAAGATTGAAGGTGTTTTCATTGATGTCAACTAGTGAACTAGTTATCTACTAGTTGTTGTTGGTTGTATATGTCGAGGATATTGAAAAAATTGTAATAAAAAGATGTTGAAAGTGTTCAGTGGTTGCTCTAGGTTTTGGTCCAGATTTGCACAAGTGGTTGTGTGGTTCAGATATTTTTTCATGATTGTTAGTACATGTTATATCCAAATTTTTGGTTGCTGATTTGTTCTACAGTGCAAGTTGTGTTCTCTAGTTGTAAACTATGGTTTTCTATGTTTCTAGTTGAGGTTTGGGAAAAATTTTGTTGGTCTAGATTTCTCTTTGATGAAGTCTTATGACTTGCAGTTCTAGAGTTGTGTTGCACTAATTCTATTGAAGATAGTTTCAGTATTTGGAAGATTTGTGGTTAATGGTTTATGTGTTTTACACTAGTTTGGTTAACCATGTGTGAAATACTACTTTTGAGGATGATGAAGTGTGTTGAAACATTTTGGATTCCTTGAACTGTGTTTTTGGGTCACCCTCATTCTAATTGCACCCTAAGATGTTTTGGAAATGACCTAATTTGAATTTGAATTTGGATGGTCGACTTTGGATATGTTTCAAAGTTGAAGATGGTATAAATGAAAGATGAGTTAATGGTGAAACATGATACAAGAGTGAAGAAGAAGAGAAATAAGATAAAAGAGGAAGTGTAGCTTGATGTGACATTTATTCTATTCAGTGAGTGTGTGTCTTGAGAGTGCGGGAGATTAGTGTGAAGCTTAATGCTGAGTATTTGGATGTAGTGAGTAGAAGGTGAACTATATCTTTCATGTGAGTGTGTGAGTAATCTCGGTGGACTCCTTCGTTGCACTGGGATTGTAGTCTCTATAACATGTCTTATTTGTTTCCTTTGTATCTTTGTGGCAGCAAGCCCTTTGGGTTGTTAGCCCTATTGGACAATGATTCCATATTCTAGATAGTGAGTCCTTATTTCAAGTAGTCAGCCTTGTTTTAGGTAGTGAGCCTTTTTGTAATCAATTTTGATATTCTCTATAGTGTGAGTTAATCATTGGTGTGGTTTTTCCCTTATTGGGTGTTCCATGTAAATATGGTGTTATTGTGTTTATGTGTTGGATTTAAGTTTTTGCATTGGCAATTAATGGTTAATCATTTAAGCAATATTAAGAAATGGTTTTGGTGATTGAAATAAACGTTTAATTTTGTGACAATTGATTCACCCTGTTAGCTCTCAAAAAAGCAAGTAAAATACCTCAAGAGGTTGTCAATCTATTGGTACATTTTAGTATAATAGACAAGACCAAATGGTTTAGACCTTCTACTCTTCAGGTGCTACTAGACCTAGGTGGTTGTACCTATATGAATAAAGCAGAATTAAGGTTGTATGACTTGACTAAATTGATGGATCTATTACGATGGCACAAATGTAATAGATAAAAGCTTGCAGACTACTCCGACTCCTAATATTAAACTTGAAATGTGAATGTTTTAATAATATTTTATAAAATTCTAAGATGTGAATGGTGTGACCAGTGCCTACTTCTATTGGGCTAATGGATTCAAGAGGTAAATGATATGTGTTTCCCCCCTTTTGGCTTAACTCTAGTTGCTAGGCATTTTGAGAATGAGGTTCTATGACTGGCATAAAACTTCACTAACTTTATGACTTGCATAAATTATGCTCGAATATTTTCTTACAAAGCTCTTCTTCAATTATCCAAAAGAAATCTTTAAATCACTGTGATTCATCCAAAAGACTTTAAATCTGACTTGCAGACACCAATTGATTAATTCACACAAAATTGGAATACATTTCGATAAATTAGAGATATACTTGATATACTGATTTAAATGATTAAAAGACCTCAAGTTGGAGACAACCAGATAAAAAATGTAAATAATTTCATCACAACAACTGAACACCAAGAAAGGATTTCACCAAATTTATGCATTCTTCCCTATTAAAGAATTTGAAATAATTTTACAATATACAACATGATGTTTTATTTCGGCAATAGTTCACCCTATCCAATTACCTAACCTACTTATTTCTCCCTCCTAAATCTTATCTCTTTTTTTATACAATTTCACTTTGTATATATACATTTCTATTTTAGGGTTACAACCCTTCACAACACCTGTTCATTGCAATGCTTCAGTTAATTTATCTTTGTAAAATAAAATATTTAATTAATTGCCTTTCGACAAATTAAATATTTAATCTTCATCATTTCCATGAAATTTAATTCAATAATAATCTTCCTTCACTGAAAAAATTCACTTTGCTTTTTATTTGTATGTATCTTCAACATGATCTCCGGGTAAAATAATTACCTTTTTAACTCCCTTCGCACTTGCTTCTTTATGAAAATCAATTTTGATTTATTACCATTTGCTGGAAACTTCACTTTCACCTTTTCAACTGTACATGTCTTTGCTATGTTGTTTGGGTAAAATTAATCATCTCTTCCATAACCCTCTTGGTGAAAAATACTTCACTTATATTTCTTCACAAAAAATAATTACCAGTTTGGTAAAATTGTTTTGCTCCCCATCGCAAATATTTTATAAATTCCATCTTTTGTACTTTGTGGGTAAAATAGTTATTTATCTTATAACTCCCTTTATTAAAATATTTCATTATCATGAAAGTATTTTATTAAAGAAAATACTTTATTTCTTCATCTTCATTCAATAAGCCTAATGTCTGTAGACACGTGAAATTAGCATTATGCACTTAGTTCATATTCATCCTCTCATTAAATTAATCAAGCTCATCAAATCCATTCACCAAGTAAATCAGGACTATTTAATTCATTCCTAAGGTTATTCATTTAAATTAAATAAATCAAATTCTCACATCAACCTTTTAATCAAATAAACCAAACTTTATTTAATTAAATCTCCAAATGCATATTCCATCTCTTTTTGATTTAAATAAATCCAAATATTCAAGTCAAATGGGTCAAAATCCCCTAATCATCATTTACACTAATCTAATCCTAATTAGCCTAATCTAACCACCCATCACATTCTCTAGCTTTTCCCACTTGCACCAATAAATCATTCTAATTTATTTATAAATTCATCATTTTCTTTCAACTTGGCATAAAAATAGAATATTCCCTCAAGTTTGAAAATGAAGACAAGCTGACTTGTCCCTTCCAACATTGCAATAACTTCTCTCTTTCATGTCCCCCTCTGAACATTTAATTCACAATTTCAAATTTGAATCTCCCTCTCTTGGGCACATTGGCCAAAACTTGCACATTCCTTAACCTATCATGATGTGACAAGTGGCCTCATCTCATTGGTCCAATCTTTGTCCAACATTGCTCTATTTTGGGATCTCTTCCAATTTGAAAATCTATAAATGAAAGTCCTCATTCTTCATCAAATCATATACACTCTCATACAAAGTTACTCTCTTAAATTGATAACTAATCTTTCTCTTCACCATTGCATTTCATCATTTGAGTTTTAGCAAGGATTGGGAAAGGGTCATAGGCACATTTGACACCAATCCAATATGGGATAGGTACTTGTTATGCTTTAGTAATGTCTTTTTGATCTCTTTTGTCATTTGTTGCATTTTGAAGCATAAGATGTTATTTCATAGAAGCATTTGAGGAATTTGTATGTAACTAACCCATGTTTGAGGTTATAGAGTTTTGCAGATTTTTAGGGGTGCTTCATCATGGCGCTAGGAGGGCTTTTACATTCTAGTTTTTAAACAATCAGTTGTATGATTGTGCAATTCAGTTTTTATGTATGCTAGATCCATTTAGTTTTTAAAGTCTTTTCAAAATGACATTATGGTTGCTAGCTTTACACCTATAAGATGCATTTGCATAAAAGGTATTGAAATAATTTTTAAATCACTGTCCTTATGCAGTTTCTTACACCTGTTAAAAGGCACTTGCTGGAAAATTTTCTTACACTTATCTAAGGAGTCTTATTTTGTGTAGGTCATATAATCATTCTAAGCTAGAAATAATTAAAGAATCTGGCTTTACTTCAGCTAATGACGTTTTCTTGAAAATATCCAAATCCTTTTCATAGAATCCATTTGGTTCCCATCTCATAATCATTATAGGCCATGAGACCCTGCCTCTTTTAGGCATTATTTCAAAAGGTTCACAGTTGTGGGTCTCACAGATTCTAATGGTCGAATACATTTCCAGTATGGGTTCAGACTTGCAATGCAAGGCAAGCTCAAACACATTTATTTTCTCATACCAGCTAACAGTGGATGTTAGGTGTGCGAATCTGCGCCAGTGATTGACCTTATCTAGATCATGGTCTTGCTAAGGTGCATTCCTAGCATACATGTATTTACTTAGCTAGGAGACCATAAGGCTTATTGGTATGATTGATCTATCCCTTTTGTAACCAACTACCCTTCTCTGCCAATAACCTTTCTTCATGCCATCCCTATGCAGCACCCTCAGAATACAACACTTGTTGTCAGAAGATTTATTTCAAATTTGGAGACTCTCGTCACAGATGTGGAAATTCATGTAAGGATTTACATACTTTCCTAATAGACTATGAGGAAGGGCCTAGAATAGCTCATTTTGAAGAAAACTATTTAGATTTTGCAAAAGTGGTTGCTGGTTTTGAAACATTTGCATTTTATAGGCCTGGTTCTAAGATTTATTCACAAATATGTTGATGCTAGCTGTCTAGTTTCTTTAAACAGATACCTTCAACGCTGCCTATCTAAGTTTCTTTATTTATTTGCTGATATATTGATGCAATTCTAACGTTGATGCCATAGTTGAGTATGATATGCAAGAAGATTGTTTGAAACTTTAACTTGAGCACGCGCACCATAATTTAGATATCCTGTTGTTATTTAGATGACACCTCTTTGCTTAAATATTTTAGTAGTTCCCTAATGTTTTGGCTCTATTTCAACTTTACTTTGGCTGCGCTTTAAAAAGGTGAAGGCATTTTCATTATAGAGGAGGCCATTCTAAATTCATTAGACCACGTTTTAAGTCTCCCATGACTGTGTTTCCTATTATATTATATCCTTTTTGAAGTGTGATCTTTATGGCGCTATTCTCCATCATGTTTGGTGTTTCCTTTTTTAAGTGATGCATAAGTAGCTTTGATTTCTGTATGTCTAAAATATTTTGAAAGAAACATACATTGTATGTTGCAGAGGCGTAGGATAAGGATTTCAAGACATTAATTCGTTTTAAGTTTGGAAAATGCCATACGTATTTATGTGCCTTCCTGATATATTTTATCCCTTAAATAGTTGAATGCGCTTTAATCAACAAAGTGGCTTTTAGAAACATAGGCTCGTCCAGAATAATGGCCAGTCCCTTTTGCGTGCCTCTAAGATTTCAATAATATTCATGCAAGCACATCTTTCTGAGATTCTAATAAAGTTTTCTCATGTCTTCTACTCAAACTATGTGGTGTTTCTGGTAAAGATGTTCCATCTTATGAATGTGTTGTTATTAATGCTTGTTGACTAAATAAAATTGATAGCTTTTGGCAGCTCCTCTATCTCCAATTTCAAATATTGCCACAAATAACATCTGACAGGATTTATCTGGGCATTATTTTTTGATGGATGTCCATAGCCTCTTACAAATAGCATAGGGAGGTTGTGGTTAAAAGTTGTGGAAGTCAGCTTTATGCCTATCAACTTGTGGTAACTTAAGAGTCTCTAATTATTGAAAACTTTAGTTTAATAATGTGATTGATATTTCCAAATTACAAGGAGCCCACTATAATTGACTCTACATAAATTTATTTTACTTAGAGCTTGAGTCATGCAGAGATTTGTAAGGTGTATACATTGATTCCTCTTCATTAATCCACCCACCAAAGTATTGCAGCTGTGGGAAATAACCTTTGCAAAAGCTAGGGAAAACAATGCTAAATTTTATATTGGATGAACGTATTTAATTTTCATTGCATTGTAAAATGTTTGAAGCCTATTAGAAATTGATCCCTTAGTGAAATTCATCCCTTAGCCAAAAGCTATAGACTTAAATCTTGATTAATTGAATGAAAGGAAAAAACTTGTTTGTTTGCATTGTTGGATTGCTAATAAGGATTTATGTTGAGCTTTGATTAGTATTCCATTTTTCACTTAAACAATTGCTATGTTGTTTGAAATCAATGATTAAAAAATAAATTTATCCACAAATGATTGTCTCTTTTTTTGTTGTTGTTTAATAGGTAAAAGGTAAAAGAAGGAAAATGAGGAAGGTGGAAAAAAAAAAGAAGGATAATGAAGGATAACAAAGGAAAACAAAGGAGAACAAAGAAGGTGAAAGGAAAATGAAAGGAGGAGAAGTATGAGGATGATATTTTGAAAGATCAAAGTGTTTTTAAACATTTTAAGTGCTTGTTTAACACTTCTTCAAGAAATTGTTATATTTTCTTTCTTAGAATACTAATGTTGTTTGGGTTTAAAAAGAATCTTTCAATTTCTTCTTGCAAAGGATAAAATGAACATTAAGAATGCAACTTACCAGATTTTTTTTCTTTGATTAACAATTGAACAAAGTATCTCTCACTCGTCTTTTGGTGCTTAAAAAGAACTCACATTTTTCTTTGTGGATTTAAAAAGAACAAGTGCAAACTTTTTTTCGTGAAGGCTTACTTAAACTAAATTCATTGAAAAAGGATGTATGTGCTTCTCTCACGCTTTATAGTGATCTTGAGAATCAAAAGGCCTTTTTCATGACTTTAGGGTGAGATATAGCAATCACCTCCACACTTTGATTTGGATTTAAAATTGAACAAGATCTTGTGTGAGTGTGAGTGGGGGCATTATCTCTTATATTCTCTTTCTTTGTGTCATCAAAGATTGATCGAGTTATGGATTTTGTCTTTGCTTTCTTTTTTTTATCCTAGAGGGCCTGTGTTGGGGAAAAAGTACTCACTCAAGGGAACGACTCAACCGGTAACACTCTAAACCCAAGAGTATTTCCAACTAGGATATAAATGTGGGTATTGGAGTAAATGCCAATATCATGCGGTTGATTCTGACAAGATGGATCTGAAAGGGGACTCTTTCCGTATGGGTCAATCTCCACAAATGGAAAGTCCTTATTAAAACCCATGTGCTAGAATTTTCCAAAATCCTTTAATCTATTTGTTGGTGCAAGAATAGTCATTCTGAAGCCACCCCACACTTTTACGTTCTTTTAGTAGAAATGGAAAACATTCCATGGGAGTTTCATAGGTGCTGATGCTTGGCTGCTCTGTATAAGTGAGTGTCATGGAGGGGAGCCAGCGGGATCAAGCATCTAACCATTCGCTAAAGATAAGCATAGCTGCACTTGTCCAAGTGGGAATCCAACAAATATTGTCTTACATATCCATACGGTTGTACTTATTCTTGGCTTACAAAATGTATTGCTTGATCGAAAACATCTTGAAAAAAAACACTTAACATCATCATCCAAATTTCAAACCCTTTTGGAGACAAATACAATTGACTCAATCCATATTTTATTGCTTTCCCCTGGGATTCACATCCTTAGAGGTTTCTAAACATTGGATTACATCTTGATTTGTTTACTTAAGTAAACAATAGGAAAACCCTTGCCTTGAGTTCATGAAATTTCCACATAACATACTTTGTGGAGTTTGAAGAAATTAAGACATTGGACATATTAGTTTGAAAACTTAATCAAAGAAAGTGTTTTTGGTAAAAAGAAGCCATTAAGAAAAGCTAAGAAAAATGAACTTTCATGTGTGTTGAAGCCTCACGATTCTTGAAAAATTCCAAAACAAAATTCATTGGTTCAAAATCCGAAAATGTATGTCCAAATGGAATCATTTCTTGGTTACAAAGGTCTATAGAAGCATTGTGTGCTCTTCAATAACTAGGTCTAGGAAAACAAAGTGTCTTTTTTAGGTTCATCTTAGGATCAAAGGAAAATCACAATCTTTTTCATCCATCCTTCAAACATCAAAGCAAACATCATCTCACAAATCACCTTTTGGAAAATCTTGAAATCATCCTTAAATGCTAGGATTTTTTTGGAAAAATCAAAATCATCAAAATCCTTGAAAACATTATCAAAATCACCTTTGGCTAGGTATGCGTAGATGCATCCTTTTGCATATGCTTAGTCAAAGTTATCAAAATCATCTTGTTTAGCTTAGTATATGTAGATGAATCCTTCTTCATATGCTTAGTGAAACTATCATCTTTCTTGAATAGGTGTGGGTAGATGCATCCTTCTCCCCACACATATTCAAATTATCATCCTTTGATCAAATCTATCCCTTAGATAATCATCCAAACATCTTAGGGTCTATTTATTCAAAATACAAATCAAAAATCAAAATCAATCAAGGACAAATCCCAAGGGAAAATCAAAATCAAAATCCAAAAATATATCCGAAAGTCCTAAAAGCCTAATATCTCCTTCAATATTTACCAAAAGATCGTAACATCCACATCATTCATCTTTTGCATCATCATCATAACACCTTTCAATCCTCAAGATATCCTAAAATTTTCCACTTTGAGGCATAAAATAAAGATCAATCCAAAGAATCAAGAGATTCATCTCCCATTCTTAAAAATTGATCCTTATTTTATGGTTCAAACTAGATCTCAATACAAGAAGAGCATGGAAGCCAACAAAGAAACACCTGCTTCAAGTGATTTAAGTCAAAGCACTCCTAAAATGAATCCCATTGGGTCTGGAAATCTCACAGTTAACCTTGCAACATCAACACAAAATCTGCAAGAAGAAAACCAAGGAGAAGATCTTACTTTTGGGATGTCCCACGAAGAAATAACTGAAATTCTTCAAAATCCAGAGAACCATAAAATCATCAACATCATGATGAGGCTCAAATCTTCATTATACATGCTTGAACTAGCAAAAAAAGGGGCAAAATTACCTTCGGATTTTGATGTGAGTAGCATAGTGGAGACATCTTTTCCTCCAATCTCATCCACCATTCCCATCTCATCTACACCCCCATCCCAAAACATCACGCAAAACATTTTGCAGATCACGACATCATTTGCTCCAACCCAACCCAATGTTAATAAGGGAAATGTGTTTCTTAATAATAATCAAAACATGGATGCAAACACCACCTTGGAACAAAACATACCCGAAAACCCATTACATAAGAATGTTCCTCTCACTCTCCATCATGATCCATCATCATCATTCTTCCATGCAACACCACAAACTTCTCTCCTCACAAATTCACAAGAGGAAGGAGACATGTTCAGACCAGAGGGCATTTTCGACACCACAACATTTTCGCAAGGACTCACCCCCTTACATTTCCACCACTTCTAATTTTTCCATCATCATCCACACCACTCCTTGGCTTAGGGCTTCCACCCTTACCAAGAATCGATCGAACCAACATCCCAAATATCAATCAAAGCATTATGCCAAACACTCAAAATTTGTCATCAACATCGCAACAACAGATGACAAATGCACAAGAAATTACAACATCATCAAACACCCCCATAACATCACAAAGCATGGTATCTCAAGGTCCAATCACATCAATAGCACCACTTATCACTCAAACCACCACATCAACAATACCATCTACTACTCAAATCATTAACATGACATCAACATTCACCACCACCACCAACATCCACCACATCAAGTCAATACAACATGACATTGCAAGCTGCTTTTCAAAGGGGATTCCAACAAGTGCAGAAACAAAAGGCCATACAACTAGCTGCCCAAGCTGCACAAGCCGTATTACAAGTGCAACAAGCCATGCAAGCCCAAGCTTTATTGCAACAACAACAACAAGCCACCCAAGCCGCTCAAGCATTCCAAGCATTACAAGCACAAAAGACTTCTCAAGCACAAGTACAATCCCAAGCACAAGTAGCACAAGTACAAGCTCAAGCTCAGGAAAATGCCCAATACCAAGCACAACAAGCACAAGCACAGACACAACTTCTTGCACAAAGACAAGCAGTGCAATTGCAAGCATATCAACAAGTAATAAAGCAATATCAAGAGCAGCAAGAAGCAACAGAATTGGCATCCCAACAACAAGCATTGTTGGAACAACAACAAGCATTGTTGGAACAAAAACAAGCACAACAGTAAGCACAAATCTTAGCACATCAAAAATAAGATAAACAACAAATGTTGTTCATACAATAGCAGGTGGAAGCCTACCTCGCTTGACAGAACATACAAATACCATCGAACAACACACTGACCAACCCACCCATCCAACCCATGATTGAAACACCCCAAAACACTTTCATCCCACCACCTGATTCACAAAATGATGTGACAACACAAATCAGGTTGCTCTCGCAACAAGTGCTTGATCTTTAATTAGGGAAAACAACGAAAACACCAAGCAACTTGTGTCTGTATCCATTCGACAGGAGCCTAGTGATGAAACCATTCCCCAAGGGATTTGAAATCCCCAAATTTGACAAATATCAAGGGATGGGAAACCCTCAAGATCACATCAGGGAATTCCAGGTTCATTGCATGGAAGTTGCATATGATGATACTTATTTGATGCGGCTATTTCCTAGGAGTTTGGCTAGCCACACTATGGAATGGTTCTCTCATCTACCTTCAGGCATTAGAACATTCCAAGAAATTATGGATGCATTCATTAAAAATTATGCATGCAACATTGCAATGGATTTTAGTCTAGAAGAACTCTCGGCTCTGAAACAAGGAAAGGGTGAATCATTCGCCTCATTCCTACAATGATGGCAATCCAAGGCCAATCGGAGCAAGTGGACCATGCCAGAAGAACAACAAGTTTGCACTATCATATCCAACCTTGAAGGCCACTTGGAATTTCATCTCAAGGTTCAGGGCATCACCACATATGATCAGTTGATCCCCAAGGTGCTTAGCATTGAAAGAGCCCTTATGACTCAAACTGTGGAATCAACATCATACCTCGAACAACAAAAACATTACTAATGATGGTGACGTCAATGCCAAGGTGGTCATTAGTGCTCCTCACCAACATACACCCACACCACAAATCCAAATCCAACACCAAAACAATCATCACACAACACACCAACCAAACAACAATCCAACAATCAATAATCTCAATGAGCAAAGAGGACCACCCCAATGCAAGAGTTATCCCAAGCGAAAATACACCACTTTGGGGGAACCACTTAAGGACATAATGAAAAAGTTGATAGAAAAAAAACTCATCAAAGCTCCTACATTTGAGAATTACCAAGAACTGGATGTGAAACCTCCTTGGTATAATGAGAATCAACTCTGCGAGTTCCATAAAATCAAAGGCCATATCACAAACAGTTACATGAGATTGAAAAACATCGTTCAAGATCTCATTGATAAAAGAATCATAAATGTGGAACAACCTATTGGAAACTAGGATCTTAAGATATACACGAATCTGATGCCAAATCATGGAAATAAAGGGAATAACAATAACAAAGATTAAGGGAAAGGCACCCACTCAAACATAAATCATGTCTATGAATCAGTCACTGCCTCCCTAGATGAAATTTGCATGGTCATCACCATCAAAGGCGCCCATGCCAAAGATTGTGGAGTCACCACAAGAGGTGACAAAGTAACCATCGCAGGATCATCCTAGCCAAACAAAGTTCCTGCATCTAGATCCATTCCTAATGGCTACAGTGTCTTAGATCAACTCAAGAGAACACCAGTGCAAATCTCCATTATGGAGTTGCTAAAAATATCATTTGTCCATAAGAAAATCCTAGAAGAAGCATTGGCATCATCCA